>PVKS010022369.1:0-33815 GCA_004027875.1 Aplodontia rufa | reverse complement strand
CAGATGGGGGAGGAACACGGAAGTCAGATAGGGGAACATAGGGGTCAGATGTAGAGAACATGGTGGAGTCAGATGGGGTGGGACATAGGGATCAGATGGCAGGAGCAGGATGTCAGATGGGGGGAGGAACTTGAGGGCCAGAGGTCTCTGCTCTTCCAATGCTAATTGTGGCAGCAGAGCTGTGGCCTAGCTTAGTGCCAGCCTTGCGAGCGTCTGCCCTGCTCTCCTCTGCTTGTCTTGCCAGCGCCCGGAGCCTATCCTACAACGGGACGTCCCCCACCCAGCTGGACCTGGCACAGCAGGGCTCACCTTGTCTATGTGTGAGTGTGTGACCGTGGTCAGCAGCAGGACAGGAGCAGCCCGGCCAGCGGAGTTCCTTCACCACCTGGGCCTTGGTTTTAGGACCAGCTGGGCACACTGGCCCAGCAACTGGTCCCTGTTGCTTCGCTTGCTGAGGTGGGAATGAAGCACCAGCCCCCAGAGGGCCAGGATCTGAGCACCTTCCTAAAACCACGCAGAAGCCCATTCAGCCGTCCCCCTGTCTGAATCTGGCCGTTTGGGACACTTGCATGAGCATCCCATGACCTGCTCCCCACCAGGGGCAAGCAGGGAAACTGAGTCTGCAGCCAGGGGATTCTGAAACAGGCCTTTGTCAGGGATGTCACCCTCTGTGCCCTGTGCTATGTCTGGCACAGCGTGGGCTACCAGAGCAACCCCTGCTTAGGACGTTCCAGCCTCCTGGGGGACAGAGATCACAGAAACCTTTGCTCGAATTATCAGTCATAGTTATTGAACATGCTCCTGAAGGAGAAGGCTTGGGGGGCTCTGGGGACTGAGAGCCAGTGTGAGGAGGTCCCCGAGAGGAGGGCAGGGTACCCCAGCCTAGGCAGCAGACGGCAGAGCCCTGACGCAGTTTTGGGGACGTGTTTGCTCTTCTGAGGATGGGTTCACAGAGAAGGCCCAAGCGACATCAGCACCCCCAGCTGCGAGGGAAAGCTACCTGGCTCCAGGTCCTGAGCATGTGAAAAGTGCCGGTTTCCTGTTGTGTGCAGTCTGACGCCTCCCTCTCTGAAACACCAGGCCTGGGGTGGGCGTCAGGAAACCCCACTCCCTCCCAGGGGGTCCAAGAGCAAATGGGAAGCCCTTCATTCCCATGATGGCCCCCACAGCTGGGAGCCCTCTGCATCTCTCTGAGGGCCCCTTTCTGCCACTAGAGTTGGAATAATCCTTGGAGAAAATGTGACCCCAGCGACTTCCAGCTCAGAGCTCTGAAGGACCCCATGTCCCAGCAGGATCACAGCCCGCAGTCACCAGATCACTCACACTATGCAACTGCCCTGAGGTGCAGAGCCGTCCCCTGCCCCATGGGCTAGGGTCCCCTCCCTGGGGTCGAGGTGGGTATGCACCAGTCCCCCCAGGCTGTCCACTGCAAAGGGCCATGGCTGCTATTCGAAGTGTCTCCCACCCGGGCGGAAGGCCCACACTGCCTGCCAGCTGAGAGGCACTGCCCAGAGCCGGTGCCCAGCGTCCACCGTAATTACTGTGGGATGTTCCCTGCTGAACGGAGAAACTTGTATGATTTGGGTTACAAAACATCTTTTGAATTTCCTCCAGGGTCCACTGTGATCGTAACAATAAAATCCACCACATGCTCGAGAACTTTCATCCCGGCGCCTCAAAGCTCCCGGTGAGCACGTGGTAATTATGCCTCCATCAACCCCCACTCTCCTCTCCTAGAGTGGAAACTGAGCCCCTGGGAAGCTGGGCCAGGCCGTCGAGGACCAGAGGACAGCCTTACACACCTGCACGCCCACGACCTGGGGTGCAGGAAGGTGGCCCCTACTCCAGCAAGTGGCCATGGGGGCGCCACCTCTTACCCGTGACATTCTGTGAAAAACAGCAATAACACAGTGCAGATGCCACACGAGGGTGCTGGCAGCACCTGACCGTGTTGCTCCAGGACAGCACCACGTCCTCCAGAATCCAACATGTCACAGTGTGCCGCAAGGTGCCAGGCCCCGTGTGGGGCCACAGCTCCTCTCCAACCAGCCCTCCCTCCTGCCTCTGGCAGAACCATTGGGGCTAGGACTGGGCCAGTGCCCGTGCAGACATGGGCTGGCGGCCTGAGGTCTTCATTGTCCCACTGCACCAGGCGCTGGCCGTTGGCTGGCGGGCCAGGGGTGGTCCTGTAATTATCACTCCCCTTCCCTCCAGATGCAGTCTGAGCCTTAGGTACTGGAGCCCAGAACTTTGTGGCTCACCTTTCCTGTCCTGCAGGCCCTTTAGAAAAATGCAGAGATGTGGAAGAGACAGGTCTGTTGGGGACAGAGGACACACTCTGCCCTGTCAGGGCTTCAGAGGGGACTTTGCCCTACAAACTTGCAGGGGTAAAAATGGAGGCTTTGAATATTCAGCTCTCAGCTCCCCTCCCCTCTACTGCTTTAGAAGTGACCACAACAGCAGCAATAAAGACACGATGCACCGACGCTTCCTGCACTCTAGGGCTTGTGTTGAGTGCCTCAGCGGCTCAGTCCTTCAAACAGCAGCTATTAATATCCCCGTTTGCAGAAGAAGTAGGCTCAGAGAGGTTATGTGACTTATCCAAAGTCCCACAGCAGTGAAGTGAGGAGGCTGGATTAGGACAGGCTCTGACCCTTGGGACAGAACTTACAATGATGATTGTGGATGTGTAGTGCGTACGGGACGCGAGGCAGGGCTTCATGCTACTCTGCCAACAGGCGGCGGGGCCCAGGCCAGCTTGGGACTCCTGAAACCAAGAAGAAAACTTCCTTTCGGGTCCCACCACATTTATCACATTACACTCACTAAATGGAAGCCCAGGTGGTGGCCGCGCAACGTTGCAACTGTCCTTAAGCCACCGCATTGTATACACACACAGCTGGCTGCGTGCGTGGTTGCTGAGTTGTGGTTGATAAGTTGATATACTCTTAGGTTTTATAGACATTTAGGTAATCGATTATTGGCTTTGATTTTCTGGTTTTCTTTTCCTATTTTTAGAGCCAATTTATTTTCATTTTCTGGACCTCAGAATTGGTTTGCTCCTGGTGTGCCCTGCTGATAGACCGGCCCTGATGGGGTTGGTTCCACTACCTGTACCAGCATCCAGTGTCACAGAGAGACTTGGTCCCTGGAAGTTCGAGCCAAGGAGCAGCAGCCACACAACTCCAGCCCTCTGGATCCCAGGGCCCAGGGCCCGGCCGCAGGCTGCTTTGGCACAGCGCAGGGAGCCACTCAAACCCCAGTGCTCTCACTTGCGTCCAGACCAGTGGCCAGCGAGGGTGGTGACAATGTCCCAAACTCAAAATGTGCAAATTTCAACCGAGCACCCAGGCCCAGGGAGATTCTGTGATGTCCAGGATCAGAGGCCAGAGAGCCCAAGTTCAGGCAGCTTTGGTGCCAGGGAGAGGCAGGAGTGAGAACAGCCATTGCTGTGGACTCTGGGGTCCCACGTGTCCCTCTGCAGGAGGAACAGGCAAAGGGTTTATAGACCTATAACTAGCCACTGCCCACCGTCCCCAGGGAGAGAAAGGTCAGGAGAGGGAGCCCATGCCTCCCAGCTTCTGCCTGGATGAGGGGCCTATGACCACAAAAGCCCCCAGGAGCCATCAGGGACATCAGCTGGGCCACCCTGGTCTGGCTTGAGGCCTGGGCTGGAGGGACAATGACTCTTGTCCCAGCCTTGCACTTTAGTCCCCTTGCTAATCAGTTTTCCATCACTATAATAAACTACCTGAGAAAAACACCTTAAACAGAGGAAAGGTTTATTCTGGCTCATAGTTTCAGAGTATGTCTGTGCTTTTAGGCCTGCAGGGAGGGGGAACATCCTGGCAGAAGCCTGTGAGAGAGCATAGCTGCACCCTCAAGGCAGCCAGGAGGTTAAGAGAGAGAGCTGGATTTCATAAAAAAGCCCTCTCTCCAAACCCATTAAGCTGGGATCTGTCAGTGGGTTAATCCACTCATTGGGTCAGAGTCCTCAGGGGCCATCCCCTCCCAGAGGCCCCAGCTCTGAACACTGCTGCATGGGGACGATGAGCTTTGGGGAAGATCCCAGGAATCCCGCCGAGGGCCTGGACGGTACTGATCACTGCCCTTACTACAGTCCTTCCCATGCCCCTGCGCGTGCCGCGTGACACCAGAGGTCCTCCGTCCTGTGCTTAATTCTCGGGGGCCTCCTTTGAATCACTACTCTTGTGCTTTGGATCTGTTATGAAGTAAAATGTGATTATTCCAACACAAGCACTGGGTGCCACCATCTGATCACCAAGAAGGCTACTAAGTGACCAATAGGAGGGCAGCACATACAGTGTGGATACACTGGACAAAGGGATAACTCATGTCCAGAGTGGGGCAGAGTAGACAGCACGCGACTTCGCGGTACCACTCAGAACGGCACACGATTTAAAACTGGTGGATTATTCTGGCATTTTCCATTTAACATTTTCAGTTGGTAGTTGACCATGGGTAACAGAAACTGGATAGGGGGGCTCTGTGCTACCTGCCCTGGGGCTGGATGGGCTCCCACCACATTCCTGCTCAGATTCCCTGCAGGGCCCTCTGGATGCCTGGCTGGAGGTGAAGGAGAGCATTTCAAGGACATAGTCCTCTTTTCAACCTGTTTGTGGATTGGAATTTTCTTGCGGCTTCATGTCAATCCCTGTATTAAAAACCGTGACTTTACTCTTTCTTAACAACTTCTTGTTGTGTAAGTAATGCATACTTGCTATTTTAAAATGCTGAAGTTGTAGAGGAGAACTGTTCGCTGTGTGATTGTCCTGGCATTTCCTATGCATTGAGATAACAACAGCAGGGACTGGAGCAGTGGCTCAGCAGGTACCGCGAGGACGTGGGTCTGAATCCCAACACCGCGTACACGGTGAAATGTCAGAGCAACAAAACCCACATTAAAAAATAAACTGAATAAAACTGATTCTCTCGTTCTCTTTCTCTCTTTAAAAAGATAAAACAAAATAACAACAGCAGCAATTGTAACAGCCGGTTGAGGTGACGCACACCTGCAGTCCTAGCTGCACGAAGGTTGAGGCTGGATGGTAAGCGCGGTCAGCCTGAGCAACTTAGATCCTGTCTCAAAATCAAAAAGTTGAAGGGCTGGGGATGCGGCTCAGTGGTGGATCACTCGTTTGACATGTGCAAGGCCCTGGGTTCAATCCCCAGTCCTGGAATAAATAATGAAATATGATAACAACATTTACAATTTATCGAAGATTTCTTTTGGTGCTCGACACTGCATTAGGCACTTTGCATATACCACCTCACTTAATTTTTAAAAACCTAGAACAACAGTTACTCTTTTTGTTCCCATTTTGCGAGAGATGTAGCTCTCTCTTCCAGGTCACCCATCCTGTAGACGGAGAAGCTGGGAGCCTCATACTCCTGGCACGCAAGCCTGCACGTGACCACCCCATTATGTCATAAACAAAAATGAGTCCTCCTTTTTTTTTTTTTTTAAGAGAGAGGGACAGTGAGAGAGACAGAGAAAGAGAGAAACAACTTTATTGAGTTTTTCACATGGCCTTAGTTGCTCCAACACTCAGTTGTGTACGTGGTGCTGGGGTTTGAACCCGGGTCCTCGTGCTTGCCGGGCAAGCGCCGAAACCGCTGAGCCACCGCTCCAGCCCCATGAGTCCTCCTTTTAAAGCAAGCTCTTTACCAAACTTAGCTGTGTGTGCAGACTCGACACACGTCACAAGACGGTCAGGTGATCTCGCCTGGTCACTGGCCCCGGTGAAGACCCAGCGCTTCCCCGAGAGCCCCAGGTTCCCGCCAGCCGCCTCCCAAGGGATCACATCTTTTTGCAAGCTGCTCTTTCCCTTCTCTCAGGACATCTCAGGAGCAGCATTTGGTGTCAGTAAGTCCCCTCTCCTGGCCTTGCGTTAACTGACTATGGCGCTTTCTTATCTGAACATCCCGGTTCGCTCCATTCCCTATTGTCAAACCTTTGAAACGCTTCCAAGTTTCACAGCCTAATTTTCTTACTCCACACAGCGTGTCCAGTGGCCCTTGCAGCCCTGTGCTCCCACGTGGCAGTGGGAATGTAGCCACCCGGCGGGGTGGGTCAACTGCACAGCTCAGCTGCTGCTGAAATTCCATCCGAGCCCAGGAGGGATGGGTTCCAGCCGGAGGGCTGGATCCTGGGAAACCCAAGGGGACTCAGGCAAATGCCCCAATGATTGGAGAATGGGGAACATAGCAGCCTCCCTGTGTGTAAACCCAGCAGGAAGCCTTCCTGCCCTGTGCCATTCTGCAGATCAGGAAACGGAGCCACTGACCGACGGGAACCCAAGCTCAGCAATGCAGCCAAGCAGTCACCAGCAGAGAGCAGGTGGAGGTGCTGGACTCACAGGAGCCGTGCCAGCTGCAAGCCCCTGACTGGCTCAGGTGGCCGGGCGTCCTGGGTGGCCTGCCCGTCTATGATACCACCCCATGACTGAGCGTGGATCCGGCCTGTGTAGGACGGGCTCCTGTACACGCATGTGAGCACGATCAGCCCTCAAACTATTTGTAAATCCACGTCAATATTTCTGATTGCTTATCCTGTGCTTAAATCCTCCCTTGAACCATTGGTAACATCTTCCTGAGCCTCTTGTTATCTGAAGACTTAAATAAACTGTTTAATGCATCTTTATTTTAGATTCATATAAGAGACAAGATTTTATTTTTTTTTAAGCCTACTCTAATAACACAGCCCATCTTACTCACAAACCCGTGAGAACACTTCAGCCAAGTCTTTGAAGCTCCTCACTGTGTCCGGGTGCTCATCTGTCATGGTATGTGCTCCCACCCTTTGTGCCCTCAATGATGCTGGCCCTGGATTCCCAGTGCCCAAGGCTTTGGTGGCCAGGAGCTCCAAGGGCATGAGAGAGAACTTCCTCCCTCCTTGCTCTGCGTCTCTGAGAGCCCAGCCCAGAGCAGGGACAGCGAAGGCTGCAGATTCCTCCCCAGAGCTCTCAGCTGCCACGGAAAATCTACACCTGCTTCTCGATGACGCCTAGCGTCTACTTTTATTTGTGTTAATAGAAGAAATGTAAAGAAAGCACCGCGGCTGCTGTTGTCAGAACGTGGCCTTCTCCAGGGGCTGGCAAGGAACTACCAGGATGGAAACCACTCTGACTGAAGCAGGAATTGCTTTCTAAAAGCACCCAGGAACTGGCTGAGTCTGAATCGAGCTGTTCTTCAGAAATATTGAACCTCCAATATTATCTGCAGGGAGAAAGAACACACGCATATTTCCTTCGGTTGGTTTTCCTGCATGAAATTCAAATCACAGATCAGGGAGTCGGAACTCCAAGCTGCTGTCTCCTGGGTGTATGCACCTGGTCACCGAAGCGGGGGCTCCTGAGTCTCCCAGCTCAGATGACCTATGGCCCAGGGCGTGTTCTCTGGGCTGCATCCCAGCTGAATCTATATGAGTGTCTTCTGACTTCTGCAGCCCTTCTATAGGCCAGCGAAGAAGCCGTCTAGCTGCTTCTCTGTGAAGTCCATTTTTCCTTGCACATCATCTGCCTATTTTTTCTGCAGCTGGGAGACCCAAGTCCCCAGTGGGGATCTGGGCTGGCTCTGTGGCAGGGCTGCTGCTGGCACAGTGCCACCTGCTCACTCCCCACCAAGCTCTTCTGGGAATGCTCACGGGCGTTTGGTCTCTAAGCTGCTCTAGGGTGCGTGCGTGCCGAGGCTCCACATTTTACAGATGCAGCAACTGAGGTCAGAGGCAGCCATCTGCCAGAGGCAGCCGATCTGAGGACAGCGGAGCTGCAGTGTCACAGATGACACCCTGCTGCCTTCCAAAAGCATCACAGGCACCCGCCCTCCTGCCCACGCCCCGTCATGGGAGCGCTGGCTTCCCACACCCTCACCAGCCCCGGACACTAACAGCTTTCAGGACGTTTGCCCATCTGATGAGCAAAAAATATTTTATCTTTGTTTTGATTTTTAAAGAACAATTTAGAAGCTTCTCTGTTTTCCCCCATTTCCCATATTGGGTTCCTGCATCTGATCTTGTTGGAAGGAAAGGTTTGTTGTTGAATTTTTAAAAGTCAAATTTAGGGCTGGAATGAAGGGAGGGTCGTGTTTCCTGAAATGTAAGTGCCCAGATGAAGACCTTTCGAGCGGGGCTCTTTGATGGATCTGACGTTGGGAGACCATGCAGAGCTCAAGCCACAGCACAGCGGCCAAGCTGGCTTTGGGAAAGATGCTTGGATTTCTGGGGCCCTGGTGGGCTCAACCGGGAAGTGGAGGCAATGACCACCGTCTGCTGTGGCGGTCCTGCGTCCTTCCCTAGGTCCCATCTGAGCCTCATGGTGCCCGCCCCACGCTGCTGCTGCTGCAGAGGCTTCCGCTGGGAGCTTGAGCGTGTCTTTATAAAATGACTCTGTGGAGTGGGATTCCTTCCTGCTCAGCTGCTGTGTCTGATCTCCCGCTCTGTGGACTCTGTTCTCATTGCCTGGGAGAGAATTTTGCTTATCCAGGCTGCTGATGTCTGGGCTCCTGAAGTCCAAGCCATCAAGGTCCCAACCCGGCTATGCTGCCCCTAGCCATCTCCTGGACCGCTGGCCAAACTCGGCTCCTGGCCTAAAGCAAGGTCTCAGACTCCCCAGAGGTCCAATGCTTTGACTCCAAGGCAGCCCCTCTCTCCAGCTCACGAGTCCACTGGATGCAGCTCACGAGTCCACCGCTGAACAAACACTTGCCTGTCACTCTGCCCCAGGGCTTCGTGACCAGAGCAGACTCCCACCCTCAGTACCAACTCAGCACCTTCCATGGACTGTGACAATGTCCGACCCCACCTTAGGCTGGGCAAGACGCCTCCCTGTGACCCAGATCCTCTTAGTTCCTGCTGGGTCTCCACCTGCCTTGGCTGGCTTCATGGAACCCACTTGACTCACGTGGCGGCACTTCAAGAACATTCTTCCTCTGTGTCCAGACCAGATACCATTACCATTCTTGGAAGGGTGGCCTTTGTTTCTGAGTGGGAGACCTCCCCACACTGTAATGGGCCTAAACAAAAGGATCAGCACTTCGAGAGTCAGCTTCTCCAGGAGTTGTGTCAACAGCGTCATTGGCAAGACCTTTACCTCGCCCACTGCCACCCTCTGCCTGCCTCTCCGTGTGAGCCGGCCACGCCTCCTGGCAGCCTGGAGTCAGGTTTGCAACCCAGCATCTGGCAACATTGCCTTATCACAGCCCAACCATGCCAGGGGAGATGTCTCATGACACCCTATCAGGGGTCCCCGGCATGTTCACCAGAACCAAGACTTTCTTTTTCCACTGAATAATCTGTTATCGACTCATCAAAGCAAGGTCAGCGAAGAGGGAGGGGGAGGCGCACTTGGTTCTTTCTGAAGGTTTTTCATCTTCACCTGGAGGACTGGGGAGACACAGCTTGCTACCTCTGCTCGGGCGGTTATTGCATAAGATGCGAGAGGCACCCTCAGGAAGGGGAAAACCTTTTCCACCAGATTGGAGGTTGAGAGGTTCTGCTGGCTTCGAATTCCAGGCCCAGCAGCCTGGGGACACAGCTTAGGAGCAGACAGTGCTTGCCTGGCAATGCAGGAGGTCCTGGGTTCAATTCCCAGAATTACAAAGAAAAAAACAGTTCATGGATTCTTGGCGGGCAGGGTGGCATATGCCTGTAATCCCAGCAGCTCAGGAAGCTGAGGCAGGAGGATCCCAAGTTCAAAGCCAGCCTCAGCAGCTTACCAAGGCCCTTAGCAACTTGGTGAGACTCTGTCTCAAAATAAAAAATGAAAAGGGCTGGGGATGTCATTCAGTGGTAAGCATTCAGGGTTCAATCCCTGGTACCAAAAGAAAAAAATGGCAAAGAATTGTAGGTAGCAAAGACCACTTCCTGTGCACAAGTGCCACAGACAGGCAGATGGGTGGTGAAAACAGGACTTACCAATGTTGCACTGTGAGCCAGGCATCCGCTGAACACACGCACTCCCTTCAAACCCTGGGGTGGCGGGGCGGGGCTTGGTGGCCAGCGCTTGCCCAGCACTTGTGAGGGCCTGGATTTCATCCTCAGCTCAGGGAGAAGGAAGAAAAGAGAAAGAGGTATGTCACGAGGCCCTCACACCTACCCTAGGAAGGACTTACACTTTCACTAACCCTATTTTGCAGGTGAGAAAAAGAGGATCAGCAAGGCCCATCCACAAGAAGTTCAAGGTCACACAGAAAACCAGAAGGGAGCCACAAGTGAAGTGAGGTATAACTGAGGTACCCAGGGCCTCCTGACTCCCCGGCCAGGGCCTCTGTCCCACACCGCTGACAGGGTGCTGGGCAAGGCCTTTCCTGGTGGTGGCTGTCCTGTTTTGGCTGGCTGTGTCAGGAATCCCTGGCCTTCTCTCACGAGGTGCCAGTAGCATTCCTCTGTGACAATCCCAAATGTCTTCAGACAGTGCCGCCTCTCCCGGGAGACAACGTCACACTTCAGGGCAAGAAGCACTGGATTGAGGACTGGGGATGAGTCTCAGTGATGGAGCACTTGCTTGGCAGGCCCGAGGTGCCAGGTTCCATCCCCAACACCACAGGTAGGAAGGAAGGAAGGGAGGGAGGGAGGGAGGAAGGAACACCAGGTTAACCATGTTCAGTCTTTTTGGTGTCTGTCCTCTTTGTGCAAGTTGGGACATGCCTTTGGACCCTCCGCCGTCTGTGGGGCTGGGAAGCTGTTGGAGCCTGCTGTCTGGCCAGCCGAGCTTCTGGATCTGGCATCTGTCTCTCTGGCTGCCTTTAGTGTGTGTGCCCAAGTGGCTCACGGGAGTAACAGAAATGAGCAAGATCCAGCCTCCTCCCACCAGCTGCAGCAGAGGAGGCAATCTATAAACCGCAGTCAAATCTAGCCTGTGGCGTGTTGACTTTATCTTGCGAATGTCTAAAACACTGAACTGGTGACCAATGCTTAAAGATTTGAAGCTTCCATATTTCTAAATTTAAAAAAATCTCCAAATGTATGACTCGTGTTGAAAAAATCAGAAAGCCCAGCCATTGCTAAATGTGGGAAACCCTTGCCGAGCTCCCTTCCAGGTGGCCTCCACCCCCACACACCTGGGGGGTGGTGTTAGTACAGGGGAACCAGCACAGGAACCCTGAGACCATGCTGATGGCTGGAGCTCCTGCAGCAGCAGGGGGCCTGGAGGGGCCCTGTGCGGTGACCTGGAGCTGGCCGGGGAGAGCAGGGAGGATTAGCAAGCTGGGGTTTCAGAGGAGGAGACACCCCCATGGCGGAGGGCACACAGGCCCTCAGGAAGAGAAGCAGGGCCTGTCCGGCAGGCACTGAGGAGAGCAGCAATCGCAGCACCTCTCCCGCTGGGGGCTGCCCCTGGCTTCTGGAATGGTTAGCAGAGGAGGTGAGCCAGGCCTTCCAGGAGGGGGAAGGGCAAACCTGTGGGGTTTCTCTTTCAGGCTCTTCATCTTTCTCCTCCTCCCTGGAAGCACTCAACACAGACAGAATAGTGTAGCAAGTCAAGCTCCCGCCACCTGGCTTCAGCTGCAGGCGGCCCAGGTATCGCAAAGCAAATCCCCAGAGCCAGTGGCTTCATGGCTCAGGCCCTGCAGGGCAGACAGTGATGTCAGAGCCGCGTGTCCTTCCAGACAGACGCACAGTCTGCAGCTCCAGTGCGTGCCAGCAGGACGTCGGCTGAGAGTTGCTTCTCCTCTCTAAGCCTCAGTTTCCCAGTCTGCAAAAGGGAGAGGATAACGGCACCTTTATCACAGGATGGCTTCAAGGACTGGAAGACTGGAAAAGGAGGCTCTTGGTGCCTGGGACCCAGGAGCATCGGCATACTCCTACCCACAGGTGGACCAGCTGGCCATGCCAGCTTAGCTGGGTGTGCTCTGCCCATCCAGGTGGTGCTTGGGACACAGGGACAGTCCCTCTTTGTCTGATTCTCCTCCTTTTGGTTAGATGGGCAGTCCTTGAAGCCAGGAGACCTGGACTTGAAACCTGGCTCTGGGATTTTGCTCTTCACATTCTGAATCTGTTGCCCGCTGGGCAGGGACAGAGAACAGTACTGTAGCTGAATGTCACCATGCCAGGGCTCCTCTGCCTCAAGTGTCCTGTTCAGGTTACTGGCTTCCTCCTTCAGCAGTTGTTCTATAATTGCATCTATTTTTTTTAAAAGAAAGAGAAAAGGAGAGAGAGAGAGAGAGAGAGAGAAAGAGAGAATAAATTTTTTTTTTCAATCTGGCCTGTTTCTCCCACATTTAATTGTGTGCGTGGTGCTGGGGTTTGAACCCGGGTCCTCACACATGCCAGACAAGTGCTGTAACCGCTGAGCCACTGCTCCAGCCCCCATTGCATCTATTTTTACTATGTTAATAATAGTCAGGCCACCCATGTAGATGATCCAGGGGCTGAAGGTGAGCAGGAACTCATGTTCAAGGGGAGTTCTAGCCGCAGAACAGGAGGGCTCCTTAGCCTTGGCTGGGTGGAGGCAGACTTGCAGGAGAACAATCCCTGCCCCCCAGAGGGAAGTCCACCTCACCAACAGCAACAGGACCGCTTCCCCTGGCACCCTGGCTGTCCAAGGGGAACTCTCGGAAGGCCCAGTTCATCAGTAAATGCAAGCACCTTTGTTTCTGGAAATGCGCCTCTTGTGACAGCCCAGGGGGCTGCTTCTCCGGGCAGGGAGGCTGCCCAGAAGAAAGGGGCAGTAAAGCGTCCCCATGGCTTCGGGAGTCGGGGCTGGCAGCACATCAAGGGGAGTCGGCTGTGTGTGAGTGGCACCTTCACTACCTGCTGATGTGAGTGGGGCTGTGACACCTTGTACGAGGGTCTTAGGGAGAAGCATCTGCCAAGGGCCTGCACGGCCTAATGATACAGATGGGAAATTAGATAGCAGAGTTGGGGTTAATGACAATGCATAATGACAGGTGGTCACTGTCCTGGCTGGAGGGTGAATCCACGCTGACACGCATGCTGGACACGCTGACGCTGATGGGCTGGTGACCTGGTCTCCCGCTTACCTCCTCCTCCCTGGACTTTAGAACTGGTTCCTTGCACTGGGAGCAAAGACCTCCTCCCTCCAAGTCCAAAGTACTCTGGGTACAGGAAGAACATAGGATTGTCTTTTTATTAGCATTTTAGTTTACAACAAAACCTTTTTTTAATTAGGCTATTCTAAATGAAAATAGCCCAGTCTTTGGGCGTCTTCTTCCCTCCAAGTCCCCTCCGTCCTGAGGCCCCTGTACAAGGCACTTTCATGCACAGGATTGTGCTCCATCCTTACAAGCCACTAGCAGTTGTACAACTGAGGAAACTGAGGCATGGACGACTAGAGTGTGGCAGAGGTGGGGCTTGAATCCAGGTCTCTCTGAGGTCAAATGTGTGTTTTTCAATCCACTCTCTCTCTGGGGCCAGAATCATTTTTTTTGAGACTGTGTCAATGTGAGGCAAGGTTCCCCGTAATGCTCAGACTCTTGGGATGCTGAAGGAGCCCCATATCGCTATGCCCCTCAGGCTCAGGAGCGCTGGCTGGAGCCTGGGAACCCAGATCTTCAATCAGCACCAGGTGACCCCAGGTATTGGCAGCCACATGCCGATGTCCACAGAGGGCGCATGTACGGCAGAGCTCACCACCCTGCTTGTCCTTGAGGGGTGCCTGCCTCACAGCCTCTGCCCTGGGTGTGGGGCTCTTCTTAGGTTACAAGGGCACAAATGTGCTTAGTTCATGTCATCCTCGGCTCGATGGGAGACACAGGGGACATGGCCAAGGGTGTGCCGCCCCGTCTCTGTGTTAGTCACCTCAGGTAGCCAATGAGGGCGACTTAGGGCGGGGGAGCTCCATTTTGATTTCAGAGGGTTTGCTCCACCGTAGGCTGGCTCCTAGGCCATCACAGTGGAAGTGTCAGGTGGCTGGGAAGAGGAGAAGCCCTGCAGCTGGGTCACAGGGACCTCCCTCCTCCACCTTGGCCCCACCCAGTCATCCATCCATCTAGGAAAGATCCACCCACTAAGCTCAGAGCCCTGGGGACCCAGACAGCCTGCAGGCCCCTGCCCACACCCTGCCTCCTGCTTTCAATACATGAGACTTGGGGGCATTTCAGGTGCAGACCCTAACACCCTAAGTGGCTCCCTTGAAACCACTTTCCCTTTACCCTTAGCCTGGAGCCGAGCCGGCCTGTGCCTATCTCTGCAGCCGGCTGAGAGTTGCTCCAAGTGAGCCAAGGAGCAGCGGGAGCCCAGCTCTCCTTGAAGGACTGTCTTAACAGACTTAATTTAAAAAAAAACATTATATTAAAGACACAAAAATCATTCGTAGCTCACTTGCCACATGAAAACAGGCAATGGGTTATATTTGGCCCATGGGGTGAACCTTAGCAGCCCTGAATCTCATCTTGTGTCTTTTCCAACCAGCTGGACCATATTTGAGGGCTGAGTGTCCCTCATTGCCCCCTGTGCACCAAAACCTCCCCGAGGCCAGCACAGCCTCTGGGCATGCCCTGTCCCGGGTGTGGACACAAGCTGGGAAGGCACGGAGTTAGCTGGTGCAGGTCCCAGGTCCTCTCCGCGGAGGGACTTGCTCAGCATGCATAGGAGCGGGAGTTCCAGGAGCTCTGGCCCCAAAAGCTGCGCTCCCGTGGGTGACGCAGACAGTGGCTGGTAAAGACCCCGTTAGGGGAGGGCTGGTCAGCGCGAGGCAGGGCAGCTGCCTTGATAAACAGGGGTGGGGGTTGCAGCGGCGGCTCAGCAGTTTCGGCGCTTGCCTGGCATGAGCGAGGATGCGGGTTCGAACCCCAGCACCACGTATGCAATGAAGTACACAAAGAAAGCCACATGACAAAGTAGAATTGATTCTTTCTCTCACCTTCTCACTGTCCCTCTAAATAAATAAATAGGGGTTGTTCATGAGGATTGGAGGTCCAAAATAGCCAAGGAATGGGCAGATTGGCTCTTGGCACCCACGCCACGGGGCACACTCAGCCACGGACAGCAGGCTTGCAGCTGGGTGTGGTGCACACACCTGTAATCCCAGCGACTTGAGAGGCTGGAGCAGGAGGATCACAGCCTCAGCAATTTACCAAGGCCCTATGGAACTTAGTGAGACCCTGTCTCAAAATAAAATACAGAAGGGCTGGGGATGTGGTTCAGTGGTAAAGCCCCACGGGTTCAACCCTTGGTACCTTAAAAAAATAAAAATGAAACATTGCAAAAATAATTTTAAAGGGGTTTAAAGATGCTTATGATTGAATGAAAAAAAAAAAACAAGTTATATGGGAAGAAAAGCGCTGGGTATGAAGCCTGGCTGCGGTGAAAGGTCTGGAGATTGTCCTCCAAGCCCACACATCAGCCTGCTACGGCGCCCTGGATGCACAGCCCAGGTGACAGCGGCCAGGAGCAGGGGTGTCCTCACAGCACACAGGCAGCGTGAACCTCAGCTTGCTCTGCTCCTGGACACCTGCACTGTGGGGTGGCAGGTGGCTCGAGTGTCTGCTGCACACACCAGGGTGTGCACCACAGCTGGGGCGCTGAGCCAGGGAGCCCCTCCTTCCTCAGCCTCCAGCAAGCCCTCCCCACCTGTGCTCCAGAGCTGGTCAGCCACGTCCCCTCTCAGCACCGAAGCTGTCCTCAGAACCGGGGCTCACAAGGCGGCAGGGATCCGAGGCAGCTGCTGCCTGCAGCAGAAGTGTGGCAGGAGGTCACAAGGCTCCTCACCGCCCTGTGACCATGCTAGTCTTTGCAGGTGACTGGCAGGTGTCAGACTCAGGGCAGGAGTTTGAGAGGGGTGTGGCTGATTCACCCTGGGCCACCTGGCTTGTCGGTAGCAGGCAGAGTTGAGCCAAGGACTGCTGATCTACGCGGAAGACCGGAATAAGCCGGGCTTGGTGGCCACGCCTGGAACCCCAGCAGCTTGGGAGGCCAAGGCAGGAGGATTGCAAGTTCAAAGGTAGCCTCAGCAACTTAGCGAAACCCTGTCTCAAAATAAAAAATAAAAAAGGGCTGGGAGTGTGGCTCAGTAGTTAAGTGCCCCTGGGTTCAATCCCTGGTGCCAAAAAAGAAAGAAAAGAAAGAAAAGAAAATTTGTACAATGAAATAAGCTACTAAAAAATTTCCTGGGGATGTGGCTCTGGGACTCTTGCCCTGGTCTAGGATGCGAAGACCACAGTTGCTCCCTGCTGTTCTCCTTCCCTGAAGCCAGTGCCCCAGGGGACAGGATGCTCTCTGCCCTCAACTCCTACCCTGGATTCAGGTGACTGAAGCCATCTGGAGGGGGCCAGCAGCAGGGGGCCCAGCAGCAGGGGGCCCAGCTTGGGGGGGAGGGAAGGCTGCTTCCACCTGCAGAGGATTCCCTGGCTAACAGGGCCCCACCCTGGTGCCTGGGGGTTCTTCAGAAAGTTTTAAGAGGATCTTTTCCAAGAGCAGAAGTTTGGCCAGCTTGGCCTCCAACAGGAAGAGTCCTTGGACTTCGAATTTCAGAACCTCTACTACCACCTGGGAAGGCCAGGTCACTGCTGGGGTGAGGGGGCGGGGCAGGTCAGGAAGAGCAAACTGTCATATCGGGTGGGCCTGGGTGCACTCTCAGCAGCACCTTTTGCTGGCTGTGTGACACTGGGCTTCAGTTTCTCCATCTGCAAGGTAGAGCTCATGGCTGTACCTACTTCACAGAGATGCTGGGAAGGCTGAGCAGGTCCCAAGGGAGGGGCTTACGACTTCTAGAAGCATCTACCAATGGCCCATCACGTGCCAGGCACAGCTCAGAGTGCTGCAGCTACAGCCAGAAACACAGCTGACTGAACCTCACTGTCCAGAGCGTTCATTGTGGTGGGTGAGGCAGGAAGTCCAGCCCTGGGAAGGGAACAAAGTCATGGGGAGAAACAGGCGCTGGAGGGACCCTCCTCTGACTTGCAGGGAGGGTGCAGGGTAAAAGGACATGATGAGCTGGTTAGAGACTCGGAAGAGTTCATGTCAGAGGACAGCTCTGTGGTGACTGGGTGGTGACTGGGACCTTGACATCCTTCCACTCCCTGATGCTCTGGGAAGTCGGATGGTCTCTGGGCAGGGCCACTGGGGATGGAGGAGACCCCCCTGCGACTCTCAGAGTGCAGTTCTGGGGTCTGGGGCCTCCTGCATGGTTGCAGTGAGGCTGCCCAGGCCTGCCTCTCTGCTCCACCTGGATGGGAGCAGTGCCCAGGGCGCCTCTGGGCCTTGGCCTGGGAGGTGGGGGCTCCAGGAAAAGGAGGGGGGGGGCTGTGGATCACAACTGCTTCCGTTCACTCCATGAAGATGGACGTTTTGAGCAACTATTAGGCACCAGATGCGCAGGGTGGCCACCAACTCGGCAGGGAAGAGAAGTTTTAGAACTAGAAAAGCATTGTTTCGGATAAATAGCTCCTAGTGTCACCTCTGTGGGTCACACTCCTGAGTCTGAGCTGCTAACAAACAGCAGGTGCCCTCAGGACAAGAGAAAGAGAAAAACTCAGAGCACCTCGCCTGTGCCACCTGGAGGCACGGCTGGAGGCAAGGCTGGGTGCTGCGGTGGCCCTGCTGTCCCCACTGCTCCCCGGGGCAGTCAGGCCGGGTTTGAGGAGGCTCCTGGGCTGGTCGCCCTGGAGTCCAGTGCTGGCAGGGCCTCAGGAGAAGAGCCCTGTGGCAGGCTCCCTGGCTTTCCAAGCCCTAGCCTGGCCTCAGCTGCCAGGAGCCTCCCTTCTCCTCAGCGGACTCCCTGGGGTGGTGAGAAGCCCTCCCCTTCTCCTGTAAAGGAAGTTACCTTACAACCAGGGACTTGGGAGTAGAGAGACCCATGACTGCATTGCCAGGGTGCCTCTTCCTGTGTGGCTTGGGAAAATTGCTCTACCTCTCTGAACTTTTTTGTTTATCATAAAAAGAATAAAAATGTCCTTCTGTGTTGTTGCAAGGAGTAAGCAAGATAACCACATTTGAAGCACTCAGTGGTGTCCCACAAGAACTTCTCAGAAGAGGGTTATTCACGGAGCGTTTTTTCTCGAGCATTTACATTCCATTTCTATCAGTTGATGAGGAAAAAGAGGCCCTGAGGGGTGAAGTGATCTGCCCAAGGTCACACAGCTAATGAAGTCCAACAGTGAGATTAGAACACAAGCCTGCCTGCTTTCAATGGCTTGCAGGAGTTAAAGTAGTCATTCAGGCTGCTGTGGAGGCACACATCTATAATTCCAGCTACTCGGGAGGCTGAGGCAGGAGGATCACAAGTCTGAGGTCAGTCTGAGCAAATTAGGGAGCCCTCATCTCAAAACAAAACCAGATATTCGGTTACTCCCATGTTGGGGAATTGAGACTCAAGGGCAAAACTAATGACTTATTCTGTCCAAGACAGGTCATCTGGTCTATGATGAATGCTGAGTTAGCAGTGACCGTGTTGCACTTTAGGGGGGCTGCTCTGATATTGAGGGGCTGCCTGGGGAGGGCACATAGAAGCTGCTACACTCGGGGGAAGGGGAAGTTTGGGCCAGGGCAGGCAGCAGAGGGAACCGTGGAGCACTGAGGAGGATCAGGTCTTGGGTGAGTGGGAGGGTTGAGGGACTTCCCAGGGAGGGGAAGCAGAGGCCAGGAGATGGGTTACCCAGGTTACAGCCAGAGCAGGCTTTCCGAGGGTCCTCCAACACTTTGCAAATTAAGCTGAAGACTTTGGCCTTTAGCCTGGAAGCCCTGGGGGCGGGCATGGGTCAACATCCAGGCACATCTGTGGTCAGCTCAGCGTGTGTGGACAGGGCGCTCCTGGCATCTGGGGTGGTGGGTGCCACAGGATCCCTTGCTGCCCAGAGCCAGCTGGCCCTGAGTATCAGCAGTGCTGAGAGAAGGGTTGGCTGTTTGCAAGCAGGCCATGCCCTGCTGTGCTGGGACAGGTCTACTGTTCGCTCCTGGCTGTCCCTGCCCTGTGCTTCTGGAGCCAACACCTGCACTCCCACTGGAGCCTGCTGTTGCCCTCACTGACCCACCTGCCACCACCCCCATGGGCAAGGCACGGAGCTGCTTCCTTGCCCCAGCAGCTTGCGGGTCATGTGTGCGTGTCCTAGCTGCAAGGCAGTCTGGGAAAGTGAGTGCCCATCACTTCCTGTAGATGGTGGTTGAGAGGGGCACAACAGGACCAGCCCAGCCAGCATGAGATTCTAAATAACATGAGTTCAAGCAGCGTCAGACTCAGAAATGACCACCTTGGGGGTGCAGCAATGGCTCAGCAGTTATGACACTTGCCGGGCATGCATGAGGATGCAGGTTCGAACCCTAGCTCCACGTACACAACGGAGTGTCAGAGCCATGAAAGCCACGTGAAAAACTGAATAAAGTTGATTCTCTCTTTCTAAAAAATAAAAAAAGAAAGAACAAAGAAAAGAAAGGACCACACGGAGTGTTTCCTCGACTTGTGACAGGCACATCCTAATAAATCCACAGTCAGCTGAGCGTTCATTTAACACCAACCTCCCAGGGGCCACAGCCTGGCCCAGCCCACTATAATCGTGCTCAGGGCACCGACTCGGGCTCTAGCCGTCTGTAACCGCACTCAGGGTACTGACTCAGGCTCCAGGAGAGCAAACTCACCTGACGCAGAGCCTGTTTTGTAACAGAATTGAGCACCTCCTGACATTCATTGAATGGTACCGCCACACACTAGAAGGGCAGTCATTTCCCCTGGTGATGTGGGGGCCACTGCCACCCAGCATCGTGAGAGGACAGAGGTGCACAGCTCTAGCCCAGGAAGAGAGCCCAAGTCAGACTGTGCAGCGCAGGGTCTGCTGAAAGCCAACTGCTGACACTGTCCACAGTGGAGGGTCATAAGCCACATGCTGCATGCGTCATCTTCTCCTGTTCAGTCTCCCCCCACCCCCACCCCCAGCAGGCCTTTTTGGGCCAACTGTCTGTCACCTCTCTGACTCTTGCTGGTAGCAGCAGGAGCAGGCGTCAGACTCAGGCCTGGGGCAGGCCTCAGCGCCAGGGAATCTTCAGTGACTTGTCTTCATGGCTGTTTCTCCAAGGATCCCTTCTGGGCCCCTTTTCCTGGCTGTTTTCCTGGTGTCCCCTCCCCAGGGACAGTCTTCTCTGCCACTGCGAATGCTGGAGTAGACTGGCCCCGTGGGCCTTCTTAAAGGACCAGCTTCTTGGCCTTGATCCGAGCTCATTGATGTGCAGCCACCACGAGGTATTGCAACAGGGGCCCAGGTGTCTGCTAGTCAGGCAAGTTTTAGAAATGACGAGGTATTTGCAGTGCTTTCAAAATATGGCTGCACACTGGAACTGCCCAGAAGCTTTTCAGTTATAACCATGTTCAGGTGCCTCCCCCAGAGAGCCTCCGCTAGTGGGCAGGGCATATATGATCCTAATGGGCAGTCAGGGAGCGGAGCCCCGAGAGCCGTTGCCAATCAGTGGCTCTGTCCGCTTGGGACAGTGGCTTGTAGTCACTCAGCTTCAACTTCTCAGCTCTGCAAAAGGAGGACCTCAGTGGCCACTGGGAAGGACAGGGGATCACTGGTGAGATGGCACCGAGGAGTGGCCTGCACATATCAGGCCCTAAGCAACCAGCTCTTTGCATGTTACGATTCGGGTGCTCAACCCTCCAGACTATTTCCCCGTCAGACAAATGTGAAGGTGATGGTTCTGATTCGGCAGGTTTCTAATAAGCCCAGGCGATGCAGATCTTGCCCGTTTGTCCGAGGCCACACGTGGGAAAGCAAGGCCTGACTAAACCAGGGGTTCTCCGTGTTGGCGCTGCTGGCTTATTGGCCTGGAGTGTTATTTGGGCTGGGGATTGTCCTGTGCATTGCAGGGCACCGGGCAGCATCTCTGGTCTCTACTCTAGACACAACCCTGCCGTAATAGCAAAAACGTCCCCAGACATTGCTAAATGTCCCCCAGGGGAGACAAAATCACCGTGGGTGGAGAAACCTCAGCCAGAGCAGGGAGATGCTTTGAGAAGAGAAAGATTGGTGTGGTGAGCTGCTCTGTCCCTTTGGGTGCCCAGACAGTCTTGCTCTGGCCACGTGAATTGGTGAGGACTCCTTCTGGGGAAGCCAGCCTGCCCCTGAGCACTGCACTCCGGTTCCCCAGCCCTGAGAGTAGACGACACAACACGTGGGAGAACAAGCGGCGCTCACCGCTCAGGCAGCACGGCTCAGCTCTCTTGGACGCCCCTCGGGTGGAAGGGTCAGCATCTTGCTTCATGTGCAGACAGGACGCCCTGCGGTCACCGCTGTGTGTGTCGAAGCTGCCTTTGAAGGGAGGGGACCAAGTCAGCAACGCTAAACAAACACGTGTGAGCCGGGCGGGTCCTGCCCTTCCCACACCGCTGTGGGCAGGGCTTGCTTTGGTTTTACCTAGGAACCAGCAAGGGAGTCCTGGCTCTTCTCACAGCTTCTCAGCAGTTCCCAGCCCCCTTCTTTCATTCCATATCCACCCTTGGCCAGTTGCTGCCCAGCATTTTACAGACCTCCTTCAACTGTCCCGGACAGAGAAGGAAATGCACCACTATCTGCAGACAAAGACACAGCGGGGTTGAGCCACATGCAGGAGGTCACAGCCCACAGGTGGTCAAGCTAGGGTTTGAATCTAAATCTGCCTGATTCCCAAGCCAATGCCCATGCTGACCACCCTTTCTGGCTCCCCCCCCCTTCCTAGACCCTCACTTCCCCAGTGATCAGCAGCCGAGGCATCTCACCCTGGCCTTGCTGAGGGCGCTGTGCACTCTGCCTGCCATGCAGCTGTCTGAGGTCTATTACTCCAGAGGACAGAAGGACGCCCCAACTCCTGCAGTCAAAATTCCTATCTCCACGCATCCCGGGTTCTGTGTTTAAAAAATGTATCAACGAAATTCGGCTCATGGTTTAACAACATCAGATGGGGTGCAGGAAGACCTGTGACCAAAAGCCAAGCCCCCTTGCCACCCCTCCCCGAGACCGGGGTCGACAGCTGCCTCTGTGCCACTGGATCCTCCAGCGCTGGAAAGTGGAGGTGGCATCGAGCTCAGCATGGGTGCCTGCATCTGCTCTCCTCCCCAGAGCACCTGCCGGCAGCCTGGAGGTGTTGGTGTGGAATTGACTCAGTTTCCCACGCTGTAGTCTTGGATGGGCCCCTGCTCACATTGCTCTGTGGGATGGGAGCTGCAATCTTGTGACTACTTTCCCTCCTCCCTTCCTGTCCCCTGCACTCCTGCTGTAGGTCTGGGGATCCTGAGAGGCAGGGAGGGGAAGGGGCCTTTCAGTGGAGCCAAGCAAGCTGCTGACATCCAGAGCAGTGGGACAGAAAATGAGAAGTGAGTTTTGACCCTGGTCAACGCCTTCGCCTCTGCAAACCTGATATTGAGGCTGGAGTTCTGACTGGCATTGCCCGCCCATCAGGTGAGACCCCTCCACCAACCCAGCCTCTATTTTCCCACCTGCAAGGTGAGAAAACTGTTCTGTGGTGCGATTTCTCTGAGTCCGTTTCAATGTCATTTCCAGCATCAACACTCTGAGTTCCTTGGAAAATGACATCATCTCAGATGCTGTGTCACCTGAAGGCCAAGCAACCCCTCTCCAGCTACACACAGCCTGGCCTTTCTGTCCCCTGAGGTCCACTGAGACCTCCTACTCTTCTACTTACTGGAGCCCTGGCAGCCAGGTAGAAGCAACATGGCTGTGTTTGCTATTGGGAGGGAAGACACACTGCGGTCTCTGGGGCATGGTGTTGAGCTGGGAGGGAGGCAGATGTGTGGTCTCAGCACCTTTGCAGCCCTTTTCTCCCCCTGCTGCGCCCACTCTTGGCACACCCTTTCACACACACCTTTGCTGGCCCCAAGCGCTCCCTGGCTGAGAAGAGCTGCGAACACTTGTGCAGGTATGTCACCTTGTCACCTGGGCAGGCACACTCCAAGGCAATCAGATTAGCGACAAAGGTGCTCCCAGAGCTGACTGCAGGGGGGAGGGAAAGTTCTCCGCAGGCACCAAGAACAAAAGATTTCTTCCTACTCAGTTCTCTGGGTCTCTGAGCTCCTGTGTGGCTTGGGGCAGCTTTTACAATGTTTGTTCAGGGTGAGCAGCCCCAGTAGAATCTGTGGGGCCACAGGGGACAGAGCTGGGGAAGGAGGACAAGCCAGGGGGAAGGTGAGCGGCTCAGGAAGCCCAGGGTGGGGACAGCCTGGAGGATGCCCTGGGCCACAGCTCTGCCAAGATTCGGTTCCCCCAGAGCAGGAGCCACAGCCTTGACCCCACAGCGCCCAGCAACAACTTCTCAGTCCAGGGGCCCTGCTGCAGCCGACACAGGTACCTCGCTGCTCCTCCAGGTGCCTGGGTCCTTTCCTGTTCCCTCTGCCTGGGATGCAACTCCCCCAACAGAAACATCGCCTGCGAGCAACTTTTCTTACGGTGCATCCTCCTTAGAGGGGTCATTTCCTGACCTCCCTTCAAAGAACAGGATCCCCACCTCTGCCCAGCACCCCTGGGCTCCGCTTCTCTCCATGTCCCTCCAGAGTCCCTAGGCTCTGGCACGGCATGTGTAGCTATTTACTTGTTTGATTTTGGCTGCGAGATGTGAGGGTGCAGAGCTCACAGCTGCCTTCCCCTAGATAGCCAGGGAGGTGTGGAACAAACACTAGGGGCTGAAGGAAGCCGGGCTGGGTGCATGCAGCACCTCAAGACAGGGGGAGCAAGGCCAGAGCTGTAGCTCAGGGGCAGAGCCCTTGCCTGGCATGTGCGAGGCCCTGGGTTCCATCTCCAGCACTGCAAAATGAATACACAATGAAAATAAAAATTAGCAGGGAGAATGAGGTCCTGGGCCCCTAAGATGTGCCGGGACACCATCTTGGGCACAGTCCTGCTGAATGGCACCATCTTGGGACAGTCTTGCTGAGTGGCTGACTTTGATTCTGGTGGTATCGGTTGCCCTGCTATGTGGCCTGCTACATGACCTGTCACCTCTGCAGAGCCCCACAAGACTCCAAGCTCCGTAAGGGCAGAGCCAGGACCACTCGCCACTGTGCCGTCATCCTCTGTACAGGACTCACACAGTCCCTTTCAAGAAGGTGTGTCCAGCGGGATTCAGCACGCACCTGTCACCCCAGGGACTCGGTGGCTGAGGCAGGAGGGCCACAAGTTCCAGGCCAGCCCCAGCAACTTGGCGAGATCCTGTCTCACAAAAAGAAAGACAGGAGCCTTGGTCCCCCAGCTGCCATGCTTTCCATTGGAGCGCTCACGTACCTCAGAGGCAGGTTTATTAGCCTTGTGCTGGAGATGAGGTCTTGGAGAGGGCGGGTCTGGGTTCCAATCCTGCGTGTGGCCCACCCAGAGCCCTCAGCCACGGCTCCAGGCAAAGCAGTTCATCAGGACCGCTCTGGTGCTGAGGCTGGGCCACACCAGGATGACCAGGGCCCTCCTGCATCAGCTCCAGGTCAGCACTCTGGAAAAGCTTTGGTGAACAAATGGCTCTATTCAGCCCAGATTCTGGACCTGTTCTGCCACCCGCAGCACCTGCTTGCTCCACACCCGCCCATCCTGCTCTCAAAGGTTAGAAGCTGCCCTGTGACCCGAGCAGGAGGGACTTTATTCTGATTGTGGCCTGAACCACAGCTGGAAATCACCATCACAGCAACACTGAGCGGGATCCCGGGCCTTGCCAG
Source organism: Aplodontia rufa (assembly GCA_004027875.1). Taxonomy (NCBI): domain Eukaryota; kingdom Metazoa; phylum Chordata; class Mammalia; order Rodentia; family Aplodontiidae; genus Aplodontia; species Aplodontia rufa. Next base: position 9,222 of record PVKS010022369.1, on the reverse strand, counting down.
CTCCACATTGACCACAGGGACACCAGCCCCGCAGCAGGGTCGGACTCCTGCTCTCGGCTGCCTGCGCCCCACCCCAAGTGCCCAGCAGCTCTCGCCCCTGCTCTGTTGGAATCAGTAGTATCATCCCTCCCCGATATCACAAATCGCTTTGATTGTTAATCAACTCCTGGAATGAAGCTCGGTGAGCAGGTGGGCCTTGCAGCCAAGGCTGAGTCTTCTGGCTGTAGATCCTAGCTCCTGCAGGAGCCGAAGTGCTTGACTTCATGAATTAACTGGAATTCCAACATTCTCTGCACCTCAATTGCATTATATCCGCTGCTGCTTTTAATATTTCCCTGTGGCCATAATCAGACCATTCGAACTTTGCTGTCTCCTTTACAAAAACAAGCCTCGTGCTTCAGCAGGCAGTGTGTCCATGACACTGCAGGCCACAGTGGAGCAGGGGGGAGGCTCAAGTATTAGAGGGGATCCCTAGGCATCTGTGACAGTCTGTCGCATCCCAGAAGACTGAGGGACTCCAAGACCACAAGACCACAGGGAGAACCAGAGAATCCTTTCCAACCACACCCCACCCACCCCAAGGCAAAGGGTCCTGTCCTTCAGGTTGTTAGAAGTGGGATTTCTAAAGACCGTTAATGCCTCAGCCCAGGAAGATCCCCTGATGGAAGTGCGTGTCCGGGTGGCCGTGCGTTCAGCATGGAGATCGAAGGGACCGCTCCAGATGTCTAAGCGTCTTCTTTGGCTCTTTGCTGAATTTGTTACCTGCTCTGTGAATAGCTTGGAGGTTTTCAGGATAAGTCCTATTTTTGAAGCCTCTGTTTTGGAAGACTTTTTTCCCCTCTCTCTCAAGGTTTGGGGTTGGTGGCATAAGAGAGATTTAATAAAAACCAACATTTGTTTGTTAGAGTAAAGGCACTTGGCTTAGAGAACCCTACCCCTTCCCAACCCTTCCAGAAAGGTCCAGGCCCAACTGTCTCTCCAAAGCTCATCGCTGGGAGTTGAACTGGAAGATGCTCCCCAACATAACAGGTTATGTTGAGCCGAACCAAAGTACCCGGCAGGGAGGGCGGAAACACGGGGAGGCACTGGCCACAGGGGAAATGTTCACCTACAAATAGATTCAAAAGGAGAGAGCTGATGGGCGTGGAGCCTGAGCAGTCCCCTCCGCAAGAGGAGAGGAGAGGAGGAGCGGGTTCAGGTGATTCAGGTCGGGAACTCTTCCTGGGGGAGCAGTCCTGCTGCGGAGTGAAGGGGCTTTATCTGTGCACACAGGTGCATCAGCGGGTCGCTGGGTGCCTCCCAGAGATGTCCCAGCCAAAGGAAACTCTTCTGTGTGTGTGTGTTTTTTTTCTTTTCATTTTTTGTCTTAGACCTAAAGATGATGTCATCGGGACTAACAGCAAAAGGTGTTCTCGGATCTTGGATTTGTTTTATGAACTGTTCTGTATTAAATGCGGCCCTTTCGGTGAGAGCTGTCAAAACAGCTTCATGTAATCTTCCCTGGGACAAAGATCCTTGTGAAGCCACATAACTCAAATTATACAAATAACTGTCAAAAGCCATTAAAATCAGCTGCAGGGTGGGTGTGGGAGGAGGGGAAGCAAATCTCGCCTGATAGTAAGAGAACATCCGAGACACAGTGTCTCTCATGTGGGTGAACCAGAACTGCTCGGTCCAGAGTCTGAGCTGGATCCGGGTGACAAGAACAGGCTCTGAGAGACCGGGCGGTGTCTTGAATTCTGGGGCCACCATTTACTGCTCTGTGACCTTGGATGACCTACCTTTTTATTTCTGTTCAGCACTTACTACCGCTGAGCAGCATCCCAGCCCTGGATGATGTGACCTATGGAACTGTGTCGTCAGCGAGGGGACCCAGTGAGATGATGAGGGGTGCAATCACCCCTGCCTGCACCCCAACCTGCAGGTGCGGGTTCACCAGGTGCAGAGGAGATCGGCACCACCTTCTCTCTTCTCCACTCCACGAGGTCTAAGCAAACAGGTTTCCAGAAGCCAGCGGGACTTGGGCTTGTGAACAGGACAGCAGGGAGCTCAGATCTTGTACGGATGAGTTGCACCCGGGTGCTTCTCTCAGGAACGGGGAGCGAGGCCAGAACCCTGGACACTAGAACCCTGGTTCTGGAGCACAGAGCGCAGGGCCGGTCCCAGCGTGCACTGCACAGCCATCACCCCTGGACGGGAACAGGGCTTCATGACATCTGCCCCAGGAGGGAGAGGGAGGGGGGTCCTTCCCCACACCCCTGCTGGCTCTCAAAGCAGAAACAGCTGTAGAGACAGGAAGCAGCCCTGGCAACTGAACAGCCCCCATGGAGCCAGATGACCCTCTGCCCTGGGTGGCTGGGCGCTGAATTCCTCCCGTCTCTCTCAGCAGGTGTATTCCCAGCTTCTTGGAGGAGCCAGGGCTTGGCCTGAACTTTGAGCCCGAGCAAGGCCCTCCCTGCCTCTGTGGGTTCCCCTCTGGCTAAATACAGCAGGGGACAGCTTCACTCAGGAGCCAGAGTGCTCTTTCCAAAAACAGATGGGATCCTGTCTCACCCTCACTCTAAACCCTTCAGTGGCTCCCCACTGCCCGCGAGATCTTTCCAGGCTTCCTAGAGGGGGTTCCCAGCCTGGTGGTTCTGCAAGATCCAAATGTCCAGACTCACCCTGCACTCCCGGGACCACCTCCCACTGTGTCCCCACCCTCTTCAGTTGACACTTCCCTACCTGGGTCCCTGAGTGGTGCCTCCAGCCCTCTCCACCCCTACGTCAGCCACATCCCTGTCACTCGCACTGAGTCATATGACATGTCCCCAATTGCACAGATGGTGGAAGTGACTTTCCAGACCCGGCAGTCACCTCTTAGCTGCAAGGCCTGGTCCCCAAGCCTCTCCACTTGTGGCGGAGGGAGCCATGTCGCCTCTCCTGTAGGCCACCTGATGCAATGTGTGGCTCACGCAGCTTCCCCGGAACCGCAGGGAACTTTTATTCCACTGTGCCTCAGGGAAGAGCAGCACATCCTTTAAAGAGAACCAAAGGTTGAGAGGAGCAGAAGGAGGTGAAGAGTCACCCGCATCCCCGCCCGCCAGGAAGAACCAGGTGGGCGCATTGGTGTGACTGATTCTGGGCCTCTCCGTGGCATGCAGCCGTTCACAAGCATAAACATGCACATGTGTCAGAGACACGCATCACACGCGGTCATGCATGTGTTCAGCGGCTTTCCTGAGAAGCAATCCCAAAACAAGATGAAGCGAGTCTGCTTGAAGTTGGGTGCCGTTGGTACTCACAGACACAACTGTCACCACCCTCTGGTTTTAGGACATTCTGTGACCTCTGAAAGAAATGCCATGTCCCTGGGCGGCCGCCTGCCACTCTTCTCACCCCCTCTCTTCAGGGTCCTGTGACACCTTCAGAAGGCATCCCCTGTTGGTCACGGCTCTGTGGAGCTAGGCTCTGTGCGAGGCATCACTAATCTGGTCCCCAGTTGCTGAGTTCAGGCTCCTCGAGGGCCACGTGTCATGGGTGTGCTCTGCGCGTTCCCTCCCTGTTCCGAGAGCGTCCTCGGAGCTCAGCAGAGGCTCACCAGGGGCGCAGGGCCTGAGCAACTGGCAGCCAGGCCTGTCAAAGCGGAAATTCCAACGATCAGTTTAAAGATCTAAACTGGGTTTATTTCTATTCTAGGCTCAAGCCATTGTTCATTCCATAAAACACATGAAGGGCTTCAGGGAGCTGAGCAGGAGGGGCTGGTCAGGAGCAGATGCAAGGATCGAGGGTGGAGGCTCTTCCAGGCTATTTCCTCGCAGGGCGAGGACAGTAGGAAAACTACTGAGTGGTGGACATCAGGGTTCCTCTTTCAGGGTAGGAGCTGGAGGGAATCTCACTATCTAGCATCAGAAGCGGGTATATTTGGGAAGTTTGGCTGTGATCTCTCCAACTCTGGCTTCTCAGGTCAGATAGGTGGCTCAGTGTCAGCCTGGTGACCTGGAACTTTAGCCTAAGTGGCTCCATTTTGATCTTTCGCCTGGTCTTATAGCTGCACTGGGACTGAGTCTAAAATAACGGTCCCCTTCAATTTCTTTCTTTTTTTAATAGAATCAATTTTTTCATCTTTATTTATTTATTTTTCCATCTGACCCTTGCTGCTCCTACACTTAGTTGTGTGTGTGGTGCTGCGGTTTGAACCTGGGTCCTTGCGCATGCCAGGCAAGCGCTCTGTTGAGCCACCACTCCAGTCCCCCGTAATTTCTTTTTAGCAGACCTGAAGCCACCCTAAGGAATGACTTCTGAGTACAGCTGAGGAATGAGTATGGGGACCAGGGGCTGAGGAAAGTTCCTGCCTGGGTTGGACCCAAAGTCAGAGTAGGTCACAGCTCCTCTGTGCCCTAACTCTGTGGGTGCAACACTGGCCTCAGCTGCTGGTCCCCGCCCTCCTATGTGTCTCCCTCTCCTTCCAGGTCCTCATTCAGAAATATGTGATCGCTGCCTGCTTTCCTAGAACACCCCATCCACCCACAGGCTAGGGCTGCCTGCTTCCTAAGCCCCAAACCCTTTCCTTCCCCACGTCCCAGGCCGAGACTTTCGTCTTCCCCATCTGCTTTGGAACAACACCCCCACTTCCTGCCATCCTCTGCTTAGTTTTCCTGCATCTTTCCTTCCTGTTCTCCTCCACAGTGCCTTCGCTGACACCCTCAGCCTGGGCCACGCCTGCTAAGGTGACCCTGGGTCACTAGCTCAGCCCCCACTGCAGGTGGAGGTGCTGGGGCTCTGAACCAAACCTGCCCCGACCCCCTCCTCAAGGCAGCTGGGGCCATGGGCGAGCTCCAGCTGCCTCTAGGAGACTGGGGAGCCCCGAGAGTGGGCACCTCATGCTGACCCAAGAGCTCCTGAGGGCAGAGGCTGCATCCCAAGAACCAAGTACTCCTGGCGCCCTGCCCACTATGCACAGGCCCCTGGCCACTATGAGTGCCCCCCAGCTGCTTGTGAGCAGAGTGTAGGGGCAACCATGAGAAAGGCCACCAAGCCACCAAGCGGGCCCACGACAACAGGTCCCTGCCCGTCTTCTCCAAGCTGACCTCCTCTTCACTCTGAAGGGACGGCACAGGCTGGCCTGGGACCCCATGCAGGTGACGTGGACAGAGGGCATCAGGAACTTGGGCTACCGTTGCCACGACGTCTTCATCCTGGTCCATTGGCCCTGAGCTCCGGCTTTCTCTGGCTTTCAGGGTGAGCTGAGCATGGAGGATGCTGGTGCCAGTCTGCCAGCCACCCCAAGCCAGAGCTCTCTGGCTTCAGCAGCACCTGGAGAGCGTCCCCCTGTGTCCCCCTGCCCCTGCCACCTTTGCCTGGGGTAGGGGCCGGCATACGATGGGGGACGCTCTCCTCTCTGCTTTTCAGATATTTGTTTCTCCCCACAAATTCTCCTCTCCCTTTTACCTCCTCTGTGCCTCTTTAAATTGTCCTTCGTCTTTTGGAAAACAGAAGTTAGAAAGACTCCCCGCCCCTCCTCCTTACCTCTTCTTCTGGGACAAAGAAGCCCACGAGGAGGCGGGGGCCTGGCTGCCAGGGAAACAGTGGGTAGCTATCAGATGGTAGATAACCCCGTGCCTGCCTTGCTACTGCGCCCATTTGATGACCAGGGAAAACTGAGGTTCGGAGGGTGCCACAGCTCACAGGTGGCAGATCCAGGTTCAGACAGAGTATCTGCCTCCCATTCTTTTCCTTCCTGTCTCTGTGTGTACAGATGTATTGCAGTCCACTTCCAGGAATTCCCTGGCATCCGAATAACATGAAATGTGAAAGGGAATGGAGAGAAAATTCTATACCTCAAAATACGTTGTTGGGCATTAACATAGCTGGCATGGCTTATTCCACTACGACTCCCTTGAATATGACTCACCTGTGAAAGGTGAGTTTTGCACCACGAGCTTCCACCCTGCTCCTTCCCACTGCGTGCAGCGGGCGGGGTGTGGGGCTGGGTTGAACCCAGGGCGCTCCTTCGCTGAGCTGCACCTCCAGCCCTGTTTTTATTCTGAGACAGGATCTCGCTAACTTACGAGGCTGGCTGGGAGCTTGCCAGCCTCCTGCCTCAGCCTCCCAGTCTATGGGATCACAGGCGTGGGCCACCACTGCTGGCTTATTTCCATGTCCTCTGCCCCCATCGAGACTCCCTGCCCCTGTCTTTCTTGCCCTCCCTTCCTCCAGAATAAGGCTAATCCAGTTGCACATGGCTCAGTCTGATTTGAGCACTACTACATAAAAGAATCTTTATAGGGCAAAAATAAACTTAAATTTTTTTTTTTTTTTTTTTTTTTTTTTTTTAGAAAAAGAAAAGTAAATGATTTTCTTTGAGTCTGCACTTGTTCTCAAATTTTCCTTTGTTCTTATTTTCTGATTTGGTTCCTTTGGTCACTTACAAAAAATATATATTTTTTTAAAGAGTGAGAAAGAGAAAGAGAGGATCATTTTTTATTTATTTTTTCATCTGACATTTAGTTGTGTACGTGGTGCTGGGGTTCAAACTCAGGTCTTGTGCTGCCAGGCATGTGGTTTTTAACCACTGAGCTACCACTCCAGCCTCCTTTCAGGCTTTTGACATTTGAGCGAGTACCGTGGATGGAAAGAATCTTCCAGAATGCCATTTAGATTTGGTGGAAAGAATCTTCCAGAATGCCATTTAGATTTGGTGGAAAGAATCTTCCAGAATGCCATTTAGATTTGGTGCGACGTTTGTGGGAAAGTTCGTGTCAAAGGCCACTGAACACATACAGTGGAGGGGGGGAGCCCTGGCCTAAACGTTTGAACCTAGTCAAAAGCTCTGTTCTGAAGGTCCCCTCCCAGCGGCTGGCTCCCGCCGCTCCTGGAGGTGCCGCTTGGGGCTGAGGGCCGACTCCCTCAGCTGCCTTCGGGAGAGGCCTCCCTTCACCTGCTGCAGAGTCGGAGCCTGGGGTGCTGGCCGAGCTGTTTGCTGTCAGTTCATTCACTCAGGAAAGCACAGGGAAGCACGCAACCAGCACTTGCCCCTGACCCTCTGCCTGGGACCCATTTGCAACTCAGTCCCGTCCCTCATCCCAAGGCTGTGCAGTACACACCTCCCGTGCCCCGTGTTGTAAAGATCAGCCTGCCCCTCCTTTTGAATGGTTGATTTTCCTGTTCTTCAATACTCAGATATGCTAGAAGAACAGTGCCCGCCGCCCCCTCCCAGCCAGGGGCTGCCCTCCCCCAGCACCAGCAGCTTCCTGTGTCCTCTCACAGGATTCAGAGAGGCTTAGTGGCAGGGCTAACCAGCAAAGCACACAGCTCAGAGGTAGTCACCACCTGTCCAATAGGACCCTGATATGGAGCCAGGCACTCGGAGGGTCCAAGAATTCACTGCTCCAGAAAGAGGCTCTCTCTACTGTCCCAGCACCTCGCCTTGGACCTTGGGCATATTTAAAGAAGTTCTTGCACCTGGCCCGAGGCCGCATGAACTCCAGGCCACTTCCTAGCAGTCACAACAAATTCAAAACAAACATGAACCTTGGGGTTATTACTGCCGGGGCAGTGGCAATGGAAACTTTGGGGATCTGGTTGAAACCAGAGCCACCTCCCCAGCAGCCTTTGGAAGGAAAGGAGCTGCTCAAGGGGGCACCATGGCATTGGGGACAGGGTTTCCCTACACCCCTCACCCTAAGGTCTCTGAGGTGTGGGGTACCCAAGGGTGCAAGAGGGTTGTTGACAGCGTGGGGCCCTGAATTCTTCCTTCATCTCAGCTTCTTGCTTCCTCCAGGGAGCCCTCAGTTCTGACCACCAGGTGGAGTTGGCTTCCCCTCCAGGTGCCCACAGGCCACCTGTGACTTAGCAGTAGTCCCTTAGAGTTATAATAGCCTGGTTTACTCAAATGCTTTCTCCTAAATTAGAAGTCTGCACACATTTTTTTTTTTCTGTAGAGCCAGATGATAAATCTAGTCAACTGTGGGGGCCAAGTGGCTTGTGTTGCAACCTCTCCATACTGCCACCACAGCCTGACAGCGGTCGGCAATGCAGGGTGAGTTCCACTCTGTTCCCATAAAACTTTATTCGTGTACACTGGCTTTGACTTTCCTATGGTTTCCGTGGGTTGCAAAACATCACGCTTTTGATACCCTCTTAGTCAGTGTCCTGGGCAGAAGGTGGTGGGCTGACTTTGGCCCTGGGCCATTCTGCTGAGCCCTGGTCTCCCAGAAAACTCACTGAGGGCAGATCCTGAAGCAATTGTCACTGTCAATCAGTGCGCTCCCGAGGAGCAAAGTTTCACTTGGGAGCCAAACTTGGCAAACGGCTGCTGAAGGAATACATTACAAGAGGGAGGTGATGGTTAAAGACATTAACTCATCAGAAAAATATTAAATTTGCAAATGGGTTTTATTTGCTCTAAAGTGTCATTGCGTCTTCCTCCTCTGCAGAATGTTATGAAATGCTAATTAGCTCCCATCAAAACCACAGTTCACAGATCTGCTGGATCCCTCTCTGGGCGTGCACATGGCACCCTATTTTGCAGACTGAAATAACTCAGCACGGCTGTGGACAGCGTGAGACCGACTGTAGACCCACGACCATGTGACTGTCAGGCCCAAGCAAGAGGTGCAGGAGGCCCAGAGAAATGGAACTGGGCCTCAGAAAAAGATTCCAGAGAGATCTGGCTTCCAGCTAATGTTGCTGGGCTGTCTGACACCTTGCCAAACAATCGGAACGGAGTCAGCCTGTGGGACATGGGTGCTAGGGTCCTGAGCACAGAGGTGCCCCCTAACCTCAAGGACACACTTGTCTCCACTGCAGGCCATCTGGCCCTGCCCACCCGTACATGGAGTGTATGCAGGTAACCACTTCGCCTTCTCACACTCTGCTCGGCACACAGGCCCTTTCCAAGTCCCATGGACCTCTGAGTGCCAGGGTTCCCCAGTTCAGCACTACTGCCACTTGGGGCTGGGGCATCTGTGTGGGACATCTAGCGCACTGCAGGATGCTGCGCAGTAAGCCTGCCCTCTGCTACCCACCAGCTGCACCCCCAAGCCCAGGCTGTGAAATTCAAAAACATCTCCAGGCAAAATGCCCCACTGCTCCAGGTGAAAAATCACCCCTGCAGAGCAGGAATCCTGAACCCAAGTCCTCAAGCCGCAGTGAGCTGGAGATACAGCAGACCCTTGGCAAAATGATAGTGAGAGAAGGAGGGAAGGAGGGCGGGAAGGAGGGAGGGAGAGAGGGGGAGGG
>PVKS010022368.1:0-33836 GCA_004027875.1 Aplodontia rufa | reverse complement strand
AGGTGTGTGGATTTCGTCCTGGGCTTGCTGCCTGGGCAGTGCTGTTCTCCAGAGCTGCAGCTGCAGAGGAGGCACGCAGGTGTGTGGATTTCGTCCTGGGCTTGCTGCCTGGGCAGTGCTGTCCTCCAGAGCTGCAGCTGCAGAGGAGGCGCGCAGGTGTGTGGATTTCGTCCTGGGCTTGCTGCCTGGGCAGTGCTGTCCTCCAGAGCTGCTGGTTTTGAGGAGCCTTGTTTCTAGATGAGGGAAATCCCACTCCTTCCCTTGTTGGTTCAGCATGTGGGTCTTTGCGTGCGGAGTTGGGTTGATGCTTACAGGCATGTGGAGTAGATTTACACACGTGGGACCCTGCTGTGCTCATGCGGCTTGGCCTGCCTGGTTTTCTAGGTTTTAAAGCCTCTGTGTTTCCACCTCATGAACTGTTGGTTTTCATACATGGGACAGAAGTCTGTCGCCGTTGTTTGAAGCCCACATCCATAGTGACCTTCCAGTCCTTCAGTTCGAATCCACATGGAGCTTCCACACGTGGCTGTTCTGATGGTGGCGGCAAGTCTCCCAGAGCGAAGAGGAGGCCTTTTTTCCCTGTGTTCATGGACTTGTGTGGCTGCATTCCTGGCTCCATGCTGCTGTGTGGACAGCTGCATGCCGACCTCAGGGCCATGCTCCAATTGTCCTGCACCGATACCTGTGCCCGCCTGTGGTTGCGTGTAGCTGGGAATTCTGCCCCCCTTGTTTCCTGGCTGTGTTCTTCGCCTTGTTAGGAGGCAGCTTGGGCAGTGCTGAGGCCAGCGCCATTGGCACTCCATGAATTACCAATGGGAAGGTGCTTGTTTTTATCTTCAGCTGAGAAACTGCATTGGGCCTTTGCTAGGGAGCCCAGCCTGGCACCATGTGGGCCTCAGGCAGGAAGGAAGCTGTAGATCACCCGGGCAGTGGGTGGAGCTGCCTGATCCCACGCTGAGTTGCCCAGCCCAGGCCCAGGACTCTTCTGTCTGGTCTCATTCAGCCTGGAGAGAAGAGAAGGCAGTGGCTGGTCCTGTCCTTGATGGGCCAGGGCCTTGTGGGCAGGGCTTGCCCATGGGTGCCCATGGTGCAGGCCTTGTGGGGTAATCTTAAAGCCATTGGTGGTGGGGTGGGGCACCTGTGGTGGAGGGAGTGGGAAGCTGGACACGGTCTGAGCTGACCTGTGGGCTCCTGCAAGCAGCCTGTGGTGATGGAACTGGAGGAGAGCCTGAAGGGAACACCAGGCACCTGCATGCCAGAGACATTTGGGAGGAGCCTGTTGCTGTCCTGGCAGGGCTCTGGGACCATCACTGCCCGGTGATTGCTGACCTGGGTCCTGGGAAGGCTGTTGTGGTGTCTCTTGGTCATCTCTTGAGTCTGTACCAGCTGAATGGTGGAGGTCACCAGCATCTCAGTCCACAGGCACCTTTCCAGACCCATCCCCAGCCTGGGCTGCTGGTGGCCTCCCAGCTCTCTGTGGGAGAATCGTGTCTTTCATTTAAAAAACTTCTGAGTGTCATATCACATATCCGGGTCTTGAAGAATGCTTAGTTAGGGCAACCAGAAAGGGTGTGTGTGTGTGTATGTGTGTGTTTTAATTACTGGGGATTGAACCTGGGGGTGCTTTGTGTGTGTGGATGTGTGTCTGAACCACAACCCTTGTCCTTTTTATTTAGAGGCAGGGTCTCACTAAGTTGCTGAGGCTGACTTCAAACTTCCAGTCCTTCTGTCTCAGCCTCCCAAGTTGCTGGGATTATAGGCATGTCCCACCACTGGGCTAGCCCAAATAGGACTTACTGATGTGTGTATGTGTGTGCGAGTGTGTTTAAAGAGAGGGACAGAGAGAGAATCAATTTTATTTATTTTTTCATCTGGTTTTTGCTTCTCTGATGCTTAGTTGTGTATGTGGTGCTGGGATTTGAACCCAGGTCTCCGTGCGTTCCAGGCAAGTGCTTCAACTGCTGAGTCACCACTCCAGCCCTACTGATGTCTTTTAATTAAAGTTTAGGCAGTACAGAAGTAGAAAGAGTCTAGTTGTGAACCACACAGAAATAACACGTTTCACTGTGTATTTCCACCTTAAAAAGAATTCTGATGTGGCTATGTATTCTTATTTTACAGCCTGATTTTTACACTAGTATCAGGTGCTTCCTGTCAACAAGCATGCAGTGTGGTTTTTACATGGAGGCGCCTCTTTAACTGGTTTCTTCTGGATGCCTGAGGGTATGCACTCTTTGCAGTGCTGGGGATGGGACCCAGGGCCCGTGCAAGTGCTGGGCAAGTGCTTCACCGCCGAGCCACACCCCAGCCGCACTAGAGGTTTTTTGGTGGTGGAGTGAGTGGCCATTTGGCTCTGCTTGTTGGAACAAGTTCAAAGATTGGGGCTGCTCATGCTCTTTTCTGTGCACCTGACCAGGCTGCATTCCCCAGAAGTCACTGTTTTTGTTTTTGTTTTTTTGCAGCGCTGGGGATTGAACCAGGGCCTCGAACTTGTTAGGCAAGAGCTGCCCCACTGAGCTACACCCACACTCTAGCCACAGGAAGTCCCTGGTGATGGTACCATGTGGCTGCCATTAGTCCAGGTGATAGTAGTGCTTTGTCCACGGTGCCAAGAAGAGCCAACTTCCCTGGAGCTTTGGGTGACTAAATACCTGACTGGGTTTCCTCTTCACAAAAAATGGGGGTCACCAGATTGGGAGGGGTTCCTCCTCTCATAGAGGTGAGGAGATGCTGGTGTGTCTGGTCTGATCTCTGCAGTCAGGGAAACTTGGGGCAGGCTGCCCATGTGCCGCCCTTCTGCACAAGGTGTCCCCAGTTCTGGCTACTTCCCTGAGTAGGACTGGGAGGAAGAAGAGGAAGTGGCCATCTACCCCACCACCACCTGCAGGGATTAGTACCAGGGATCTGTGAGGAAGCAGGCTGGTGTAGAGCCGCTGGGGCTGAGCAGAGGTCCCTTCAGCACTCCTTCCTGTTGGTGGCACAGTGGTAACTCAGCCTGCAGTTTGAGGTGAAGTCCCTGGTGCGCCAGGAGCATCATACAGGAGGGCTGGTGGTTTCTGAGCTTCGCTTTGGTCACAGGATGAACAAGTAGGACCCCAGGCCAAAGTTTACGTAATGCATCTTCATTCTATAGAACCAGAGTTTTTTAAAACTAGTTCTGATTTTAACATTTGTCTGAGGAAGCGGTGCCCTTACCCACCGATTCACTTTACACGTTTCATTTGTCTGCTGTCAACTGAGGTCTGAAATAGACGTGGGAAGCTTCCAGAATTAAGCAGTTTGTAAGTTCCTAGCCAGGCGCCTGCTCTGGGTGGTGGGGTGGAGCCTTCCACCATCCCGCCCAGCCCTCTCCACTGGGACCCGACAGCACCCGCCCAGCAGGTCACCAGATGGCTGCTGGGTATCTCAGTGCTGGTGCTCAGATGACCCTTGTCTTACTCCTTGGTGGCCCCAGAGTGCAAGAGTAATGGCACTGGAAGCTCAGATGTGCAAGAAAAGCTATAAAGCACTTCCTTTAAGTGAATAGGTCAAAGTCTTCAACTTAATTAGGGAGAAAAAGCCTCATGAGGTCGCTGTGACCCACCGGAAGAATGGCGGAACAGGAAGAAGACTGCTGGTTTTACTGCTGCCCCTGTGATCCAGGAGGCGTGGCCATAGCTCAGGCAGGGAGGCCCTGGGTGTGTGGAGGAGTAGGAGGAGCTTGCAGTCCACTGTGCCTGGCTTCCCTGGGGGTCTTGGGACTTGTCCCTGAGGGCCAGAGGGACCAGTATGCAGTTCATATATCTCTAAACTGTGGGTCTTTCTCTTCTTTTTCTTTCATTGTTGGTTGTTGAACCCAAGGACACCCCCAGCCTTCTTTGTTTTGTTTGGAGGTAGGGTCTAAATTGCTGAGGTTGCTCTGGAACTTGGGATCCTTCTGCCTCAGCCTCCCACTCGCTGGGGTCACAGGTGTGCTTCGTGTTCATCTGACCACACGCGTCCTGTGATTGCCTCCTCTATCCCGGCCTTGGGTGCATACAGGGTCTGGAAGTGCTGTGATTTATTGCATGTGTGGGTGCTGTTAAAGGGTCCCCTTACGTTGCGGTGGTCTTTGGAGTGTGTTCCTTGTCTGAGCCCTTGTCCTTGACGCCAGTTCCTGATTGTGCGTGTGCCAGCGGGGGACCCTTGTTGCATCTCTACACTGCTCAGCCATCCTGTAGGTGGCCTGCCTCTGTCCTGGGTGAAGATGCCCATGGCTGTTTCCATGAGAGCTTGCTCCTGAAGGAAGTGACCATGATTAGAGGAACAGGCACTCGGCCTAGAACTCCTGGCTGAAGCTGCTCGTTGGGCACTTTGGAGCGTTGCTGCAGCTTGGTTTTCCTGGCAAGCGGGATTCCAGGAGCTGTGCAGTTTAAAAGTTTGCTGCTTTTTCCATGGCAGCCAAAGCTTCGTTCTGACTCTAGTGGCTCAAACTAGCAAATCAGTGCTGGGAGCATTTAGAAGGAAGGGGAGAAGAAATCCCTCACTGCCTTTTAATTAAGAAACCTCCTCAGCTGATTGGGCAAATCAAGAGGCCATCGAGAGCCGTGGAAAGAAGGCTAAATGTTGCGCAGTGGTTTTCTCTGGGGGTGCCATTTGTCGCTGTTTTGATGTGATTTCCTCTTACGTGAGCTTTTCTGGCAGCTCTCAGTGCTGGATGCCTCCTTGGTGTTTGGGTGCAGTTTGTCTTGGTAGAATGTGAAGAGAGGCTCTGATTCTAAGTGCATTTTGGTTGTGGTTGCTTTTAGGAGATGGTCTCTCCGTGCTGCCCAGGCTGCTCTGCAGCTGTGGGCTCAAGCAATCCTTCTGTGTCTGCCTCCTGAGTAACTGGGCTGTAGGTGTTTGCTCCTGCACCTGACTCGGCCCCTTAAGTTTAGAATTTGACTGCATATTAAAAATACTGCCACATGTTCGCCTGTTCCACTTGGAGTACCCTGTTGGGTTTGCTTTTGATATGGAGGTGCGCTTAGTGGGGCCCAGTGAACCCCGGTCAAGAAACGGAGGTAAGATATGGGTTTGGACGGCTGAGACAGCCTGCGGGCTCTGTCGCATGGCCCTGGAGTGAGGTGGTGGAGGACGCACAGGCTGCCTCTGCTTATGATGTCAGCCTTGGCCTATCTGGGGACTGTCCCGGTGGCAGCCAAGGTGCCTGCACTCCATGCCTGCATACAGGATGTTCAAGGCCAGGAACCGTGGAAAATGAGTTCAGGGAGGTGCTGACTGGTTTCAGCTGTCTGCGTGTGCACAGGTGTGTATGCACAGTGCACCTGGTGGGGTCAGGAGAGCTGATGCACTGTGGACTGTCCGGGCCACTGCTCGGGGTGGGCCGTGTCTGCTGGAGAGAGCTGAGCTGCTCCTGGCTCCCACTCTGCTGCTTCTTTGGCCTGATGCTCTGTTCATTCCTATCCCTTCTCCCTAGCAGCCCTCCAGGCAGGCTGGAACCTGGTTTTCTGAGCTCTGTTCTCAGATGTCTGGGCTGGTCTGCAACTGCCTGTCTTGCCCCACAAGCTTTAGGAATCGCAGCAGCGATTCTGATGTTTTCTTTTGCGGATGGAAAAGTAGCTTCCAGAAATGGGTGTGCCAGCAAGGAAAGCACAGGCTGCTGTGGGTCAACAGCTCAGAGGCCTGTTCCTTCTGCAGTCCGGCGGTCATCTTCTCCGGGAAGCCTCCCGGTGCCCCCCAGCAGGGGCTCCGCTCGCCGTGGATTTTCTTGCCCTCTTTTGTAGGGTTAGCCGGGTGTGCTGTTGCAAAGGGGCTGAGCCTTTCCGGGGCGTGAGGCAGAGCCAAGACGGCTTCATGTGCTGGGGTCTATTTGTCAGTCATGCTGTCAGCCATGGTGCGTTGGTCGCGGGGGACCCAGGAAGCCACTGGGCTGGAGAGAGCAGCCTCTGGGGTCTGCTGTTCACCCTTGAGGAAGTGCACCCAAGGTCTGCCTACGGGGCTGCCGCAGTCCTGGGCTGCACTGGTGCAGACACGGCTCAGGAATGCCCTGTGGGTGGCATTGGGCGTGCAGTACTTGGAGAGCTGCTGTGATTTGGGCAGAGGGCATGGTGCCTTTCCCAGAAGGGTCCAGCGGCTGTGGTGTGTGTCTTGAAAAGCTGCTTAGAGCGGAGCGTGCCGGTTTCTGAGCCTGAAAGTGAAAGAGTGATCTCTTCTGTTGGTTGGCAGTGACGCACTGGCCTCAGCTTCCTGGCCAGAAGAGGGTAGGTCTTTTTGGAGCTCTTTGATTTGCTCATTCTTCTCACTAAACAGGAGGCATTTCTAAAAATCGGGTTTCTGTTTTTAGTGGCGTGGTGATGGACCAGCCTGGTGCTCTGCATTAAGTGCCTCTGCATGTTTCTGTTAGAGACCAGCTGGTGGCTGCCATAGTGGGTGCTGGCCACATGAGGCTCCCTGGCCTCCTGCCTCTGGTGCTGATGGGCTGAAGGAAGACCTGAGGCGTGCAGGCCTGCTGGGAGGACAGAGGGCTCCATGGTCTGGGAGCCAGACTGAGTCCTCTGGTAGATGGGGGAGGGAGGACAGCCACCTGTCCTGGTGAGTGCTCTGATCCTGGCTGCAGGTCCCCGCTGGGAGAGTTCAGTGAGACCAAATAGTTTGGTGCGACAGTGTCTTGATGCCTTCGCTCCCTGGGCCTCTTTGCAGGCCTCCCTGAGTTCCAGTTGCACACACAGGCACTTGTACAGAGACACGTACACAGACATGCGGAGAGACAGACTCAGACACGACTCTGCACACAGATGGGTCCCGGGACGCCCAGGGACCTACAGTGCAGAGACGCCCCTCTGCTGTTCTGATTGGGACTCAGCAAGAGCAGCCAGATGTGTGTTCTGGGGACATCACACAGTCACGTGCCTAATTTGGGTTTATGTTAGTTTTGTATGCCTTGAGCCAAAGGTGTGGCCTGAGGAGCCCAATCTGGGTGCCTGCCAGTGACACACAAAAACCCAAGGGTAGATAAGTCCAAGACAGGGTCATCACAGATGTGAGCCAGCTACGTGGAAAGCTTTCCCAAGTATTTGACACCACTGACTGCCTGAGTCTTTCTTGGCTTATGTTACTTATTTGTTTAAATATTAGGACACAGCTTAATTTCAAAAACATTCCTAAGCCTAACAGATCAGTTTCAGTTCTGCAGTA
Source organism: Aplodontia rufa (assembly GCA_004027875.1). Classification (NCBI taxonomy): domain Eukaryota; kingdom Metazoa; phylum Chordata; class Mammalia; order Rodentia; family Aplodontiidae; genus Aplodontia; species Aplodontia rufa. Next base: position 26,681 of record PVKS010022368.1, on the reverse strand, counting down.
GAATCCAGAGGACAATACAGAGAGCTTTGTGTCCTCACCCCCTGCACTCAGATGCTTGCGTGCATCTCACCAGAGGGGTCCCACAGGCTGTGCCTCTGCTGACACCTTGGCATCACCCAGAGTGACGGCTGCCTTTGGAGCTCACAAAGGTACTTTGACATGAGTGTTTTCCCTGTTCTGCACACCTGCGCTGCTCCTGCTCAACCTGCAGCCCGCCCGTGGCTCCCACTGACCAGCTCTGGAGCTTCCCAGAGCCGAAGCACAGTGCATCTATTGACTTAGCAGCATGCGTTCTTGGGGCCCATGTGACTGCCTGGCTCTAGAGCTCATCTCTCTTCAGTGCTGAATAATAGTCCGTTGTCAGTATGGATCAGTTTGTGCTTCACCTGCCAAAGGACATCTGGGTTGCTCCATGTTTTGGCAATTATTGGACACAGCTGCTGCCACCATTGGGTGCAGGTGTCTGTGGCCACAAGCTTTCCGCTCCTTTGGGCCAGGCAGCAGAGCACAGCTCTGGACTGCATGGTTAGAGGTGGTTTCATTCTGGGCTTGGGCCCTGCCACTGGCTGCATGGTAGCCTGCAGTGCTTTAGCTGCCAAGAGTGCTGCTGTGCTGGTCTGTGTGTCTTCTGTGTCTATTCCTTCTGTGAGCTGCCTGTTAAGGTCTTCGACCTATTTTAAGTCAAGTTGTTTTCTTGCTGTTGGGCTGTAAGGGTTATGACCTTTCATCAAATGTGTCTTTTGCAAATACTTCCTTCTAGCCTGTGGCTCATCCTTTCATTCCCTTGATGCCGCCTTGACCTCATGCTGGAGGTCAGGGGATTTTTTATGTGCTGCTTGGGAGCAATAGCAGTAGCAGAGCTGCTGCCGGCTGCGTTTCCATCCTGCCGAGGGGGCTTCGAAGTTGCTTGATCGGATTTCACATTTTTTATGTTATTGGTCCAAAAGCTGATTTTCTTTTTCTAATTTATTTTGATTAATACTGCCGTTGTTTTTTGGTGCTGGGGATTGAAGGTGGGCCTGAGGCATGCCCGCAAGCACCCCCCACTTGGAGCTTCCTCCTTGCACACCGCCTTCCCTGTCGTCCCTGAGTCGCTCCTACCCACGGTTCTCTGCAGGGATTGGGAGGGCTAGTTGTATCAGCATTAGCTGGGTTGTGCGGTTAGCAGCTGGTGGCTTTTCAGGAAAACAGGACGGTCATCCGCAACTTGGATGGTTCCATTTGACTGTCCTCCTAGTTTGTGACGGTGGGAAAGGCAGGGCATTGGTAGAAACCGTGATCTCTTCCAGGCTGGTGACCTGGTAAGATACTGTCCACCCTGGGCAGGGCCCATAATCTCCAGGGAATACTGACCTTGATGTCCCGCAGGACCAGACAGGCATGTCACTATGGCTTCAGCCTGAGATGGTTTCTGGGAATGTCGCCCTTTGCCCGGCAAGCAGCAGCTGTGGTAGTGGTGGGTATTTTGAGGGTGGGGTGCACGTATTGTGCCTGTTTTCAGGGGCTGGCTGTGAGAGGCAGCTAGCCGCCCGCCTCCGTGACGTCTCTGCAAGCCTGAGTGGTGTACTTTCTGACATTGCAGAAGGTGTACATGCCACCTCTTGGGCTGCCGTCCAGCACTATGCTGGTCGCAGCCACCCACAGCCGAGCAAGTGTGGGTGCTGCCAGACTTACTGCCCAGTTAGCTCTGTGACAGGCGCAAGTGCGCTGTGGGAAGTCACGTGCTTGGCACTGGCCACCCTAGATTAGGAGCAGGACAATAGAGGAAGTCGTTGACAGTGGCGCTGTGATTCACGGGTCTCAGTGCATCTGAAGTTGAGGACAGAATGGTCACCCCTGGAGGCAGCGGTGGCTGGAGAAGCTTCCTTCTGGAAGGGCGTCTCCCTGGTCTCCAGTGGAAGACACCAAAAAGGGTCACGGCTGACTCTTGAACTTGCAGGTTCCTGGCGTGCTGGAGGAGGCTCTCGCCTTGTGTGTCTCCTTTGATCGCCGGGGCGTGTCCTATAGAGGAGGCATCTTGATGTTTGAACTGACTCCGCCTCCTGCCAGGGAGCAGTCTGCATGCACTGAGAGGACGGCTTTGTGGGCACAAGTCCACTAGCAGCAGCCTGGGTCCACAGTGCCCATTGTCCCCTGCAGTGTCTGATGCCAGCACTCAGGACAGGAGGCGTCCGTGTCCCTGGGCACTGCCCTGCCCACTCCTTACGTATGCCACGTGGGCCTCGCTCAAGTCCCCAGATGAGAACTGTGTCAAGTTCAGTCAATAGGAACGAGGCCACAGGTGTCCTCAACACTCTCTGAGAAAGCGGGAGCTGGTGCCCGCAGCTGGGCAGCACATCCCTGTGAATTGGTGGGGCGCTGTGTGCTGTGGCCATGGCAACATTGTACTTGATTGGATTTTTTTGTTTTTGAACATTTTCAGACAATAAAAGAATTAGATTGTAAAATTAAAATCTAAAAATAAGTAGCCTCATCCAGTTGGGGGGCTGTGGGCCTTGGTGAAAGACAGCTAGAATAACCAGCTGGAAAACGGGAGGCAGAGAAGACCCTATGCACAGTGGCCAGTGGACATGGGGGGTGTGCACAGCAAGTGGGGCATGGGTGTGGGAGGCAGGGCAGCCTAGCTACAGGGCTCCTGGGCTGATTGATACAATTACCGGAACCCCAGTAAAAATGCCAACAGAGTGCCTCCAGAGTTAGTCAGGCTGTCCCTAAAATTCGTGTGCTCATAAAAGTTCTGGGACGTGTACATTGAAGAGCAATTGGGAAAATGCTGGGAACAGATGCACCAAGTGGGAACAGCCTCAGCAGAGGTCAAAACACAGGCAGCGCGGCCTTGGCCTGGGGAGACAACTCATGGGGCATGGAACAGCACCTGGGGGAGCAGACCCCCATGCAGAAGGAAGCTTGCTGTGCCAGGAGAGTAGTCTCAGGTGCTGACATTCAGGTAGGCCACTGGAGGAGACGGGCACAGTCCTTGTGCTGCTCTTGGGCACGGGCTGCACGTAGCTCTCCAGCCAGCAGCCGGTCCTGCCCGGCCCAGGCCTTCCTGCAGCACCTGTGCTGGCACCTGTCCTGGGCCGCGGCCTGGGGCAGGGACCCTTTCTCATGTTGGCTTCAGCTGCGGCTCTGCCCTGCTGGGACACTGGCTTCCCTCTCCCTCCACAGCTGCCCATGCTCGCTCCTTGAAGAGGTGACTTGACTGTTGCAAGTGCGATGCTTGCGCTTCCTTCTCACATGACTTCGTGACAGCCCTACTGTGCTCAGCATGCTCCCCAGTGCCTTGCAGAAGTGGGGTCTGGATGCAGCAGCTGTCGCAGGTGAAGCACGTCTTGCACAGTGCCACCCTCAGAGCCAGCTGCCCTGTCAGCACACTTGAGGAAGCGTACTGTCACAATGCGAGCTGGCTCTGTTCTGGTGGCTGCTCTAGTCTGGTGTGAGGTCCCTGTGTGGAACGTGGCCTCACCTTTACTGGCTGCCAGAGGTGTGGTCACTCAAGTTGCCCATGGTGCCCAGGAGTCCTTGCGCTGTGGGGGTCTTTGTGCCCGTTACCTGCTCTCAAAAGCCACACCAGAGATGCAGCTGGTGAGCTGCACAAGGGAGGGTGGTCAGCTGCTATAGGGACTGGTACCCATAGCACATTTGTGTCACTTCAAGAGGACTGCAGCGTGGCCTGGCCTGATGACACTGGCCTGGGCACAGGGTTCAAGGTGCTGGGGAGGGGACAGCCAGCCCTCATCCACCTCTGTCCTCCAACTCTTCCTTTTTCCATCAGACCTCGGTGACTCCTGCCGTGTGGCCAGGCATGGGACCTGGGACTGAGAGCCTGGGTAGAGCCAAGGTGTAGAGTCCAGAGTGGGCGGGGCTTCACTGCCCAAGTGCAGTGACTGTGGAAGCCTCTGTACCAGGCTGACACATGGGGACCCAGGAGGAGAGTTGGGAAAGAGTCAGGGTGACTGGAGCTGAAGGTGGGAGAGGCTGAGGCAGAGTGAGGGTCCTAGGCAAGGTGGGCCCCTGCAGGTGAGCTTTGTTTGAATAGAGGGCATAATTTTGCAGGACAGTTCCTTCCTTTGCTACCAGGGTGGAGTCCTAGAGATAGGTGTGGCAGAGCCCAGTTGAGTCCACAGTGCTGCTGAGGCAGGGACTTTGCTGAGGCTCACCTGACCCTGACCCTGTGGTCCTGTGAAAGTTGCCCCTCAGGGTGCTCTGAGGCAGGGCATCCTTCATGTCCATCTGCTCGTCCTCCTCCTTTTGCTCTGGCCAGGTTTGGACCACCAGTCCTTAGAAACTTGGTAGGGAGACCGTGGACATCCTTCCGTTCCAGAGGGCGGCCTCTTACTCTCACCTCGAGCCTGTGCCCACGCCGGTGTGCCTGAGCTCAGGGAATGCCCAACTCCCAGGGATTCCACAGACCTGGGGGCAGCTGTGACCGAAGGCCTGCGGAGCCGTGGCCATCCTCGCACAGCCTTCTCTTCAACTCCTGGGAGAGGTAACGCTGACCAGCAAGGCAGGGCCAGCACCCCTCCTGCCGTCTGGGCCAAGGTCAGCCTCTTGGAGCATCCGCTCAGCTCTGCCTTGAGTGCAGATTGCGCTGGTGCTCACAGAGCAGTGGTCATGAAGTTAGGTGGGTGCTAACAGATTCTGCTCCTGCCCTAGGCCACCAGGAAGGAAAGTGATTCCACAGCCAGGCCTCGCTGGCCCTATCCAGGTCAGAGGTCCACAAGCTGGCACCTGGGCCTGGGTCCTGCTTTGAGACTGACAGTGGGTGAAGAATGTTTTCTGCGGTTTGTTTGTTTGTTTTTGTTTTTTTAATTAGAGGGATAATAAGAAAAAGAGAGAATCAATTTTTATTTTGTTTTTCATCTGGCTCTTTTTGCTGCGACTCTGTCGTGTATTGGTGCTGGGGTTCTAACCTGGATCCCTGCTAGTGCCAGGCAAGTGCCGAAACTGCTGAGCCACCGCTCCAGCCCTGTTTTCTGTGATTTTAAAACAAAAGAGTGAATCCGTGAAGCCTGCAGCTCCCAAAGCATTTACCCTCAGCCTCCGTGGGGAGCGGAGTCTGGCCTAGTCGGCTGATGCAGAGTAGAATAGTCAGGGGCCACCATTGGGAAGACGGTCCTTCTCCTCTGAAAGTGACCTCAGAGCGGTTTCTCAAGCCTGGGGCTGCTGGGAATTGGGCCCAATGTTCTCTGGTATGGCTGTCCTGTGTGCCTTTCCCAGGCCAGCAGCCCCCTCCCTTTGTGACAGTGGGAGTCGCCCCATTGAGGACCCAGTCCACACCTGCTGATCCCACAGCTTGCTGCCTGCATGGCTCCTGGGGCGCTCTAATGGCTACCCCGTTCCAGAACGAACCTCCAAGGAGGGGCAGCAGCGAACCTCCAAGGAGGGGCAGCAGCGGGGCTATGATTGGCTGAGGGTCGCTGAAGGGCTGCCGTTCGCGGCCAGGTCGCCAGGGTCTCTGATAAGAGGGATTGCTGCTGTTGCTGCCGCAGCCCAGCCTAAGCCTCACCAGCACCCTGCACCACCTCCTCCTGGTGAGAGAGGGCAGTTAAGTCCTTGATCATGCTTTGGTTGACAGAAAGCAAGGTTTGGGGCTTTCTGAGGACAGGAAGGATTCAGGAAAGGTGGTGGTGGGGTAGGGCAGCAGGGTGCTGACTTACTGTGGTTCACTCTGCACATGGTGGGATGGCGTGTCGGTACAGCCTTTGGGAAGGAGGCTGCAGGCAGGGGACGGTGTGGAGACAGCGCAGTCGAGCGTCTGTGGTGGAGGGCGAGTTCTAGACCAAGGGCTGCGAGGTGGGTCCCGTGGAGAGGGGCAGGAGTGCAAGAAGGATCTTCTGCCCTCCAGGAGACGGGGTGGGCAGAGGCGGACGCAGAGCTACTGCTGTCTGGGACCTTCCAGGTGAGCCACCCTCACATCACTGCCCCCATCCCTGCCCTGCTGGGATTGCAGAGGCAGAGCCCAAGTAGAGGTGGCACCTCAAGGCTCCTGCTCATGCCCCAGAAAAGAGGGCAGGGCTGATGAGGATGCCTGTGTGGTCAGTGAGATGATGCTAGAAAAGCAGGTCATCACAAACAGTTGCGAGTTTTTCGGTTACATATCAGTATCAGATGGGACAGCTGTCTTGTGTGGTTTTAGGGGCCCTTGCTTTAGAGCTCCAGTCAGAACTGCATGCCTGGATACCCACTCCAGTGGTCCCAGGGGGTACTGCCGCTGCCAACCTTTCCCCCCTTGCCCCAGTGGGCAGCTGGTTTTGCTCTACTGGAGCACCTTCAGGAGACACATCCTACAGGTGATTTCAGTCAGTGAGTGCTTTGTTGTGGTTTCTCTAGGGGGATGCTACGTCACAAGGTGGTCAGGAGGGGGATGGAGTCAACCTTAGGGCTGGGGCTCTATGGAGTCCACAGCCCCTAATGCCATGTGTGACCCTGGGCAGAGTCTGGCACAGATGTCCATTTCTATAACTTTCATCGATGACCACTAACTTTATACTCTGGAAGGCCAAGGACCACCGCCAAGACAGCTGACGAGGAGGACCCAGGCTCAGGAGAGACTGGTGGGCAGGGGTGGCCACCAGGTGTGGCCTTGCTGTGCCGGCCTGCTCTGTTGTGCAGGCCCATTCTGCTGTGCAGGCGGAATCCACAGAATTGCTTTTGTTCTCTCTCCCCACACAGCCTCACTGTTCTGCCCCTGTCATTACACAGGCAGGCCATGGAGGGCGTCACCAGCAGGACTTAGAGGTGATGGCACTGGTATTTGGCTTTTTCTCTTGCCTGCCTCCTGTGACCCCACTTTCCTTGGTTGCCCACCATTGCCTACCCCAGCATTAGACTCCTCATGAGCAAATGTCTCCCAGCAGCCAGGCGTCATTATTGGCACAGACACCCAGGTGACCAGGACTTGAGGGGCCTGGATAGTCCTTGGAGGTACAGATGTCCCCCAGCGGCCAGTAGTCGTTACTGGCACAGACACCCAGGTGACCAGGGCTTTACCAGGACTTGAGGGGCCTGGCAAGTCCTTGGAGGTGCAGGTCGGGCCTGGGGACCATGCACAGGTCTGGGTGGTTGCACAGTGATGCTACCGGACCCTGACCGGGTGTCTTTCCTCTCTTGCAGAGCCTCAGTCACTCGATGGGGATTCTCCAAGGACCTCCAGTGTGTATCGCCATCCCACCTCTCTGCAGCAAGAGAAGTGACATCAGCACCACCTCAGGAATGACGATGGAACTGGTATTAACTGAGTGGCACTTATGGATTTTTAACTCTCGCTCACAGTGAGCTGGCAAGCATGTGCATACTGCACACACGCGCGTCCTTCCGTGCTGCACGCCCTATTCAGTTGTGAGAGCGGAGACACCTGTAGGTGCAGACGGAATACAAGTGTCACTGCCTGCGGATCGCAGCCGAAGCAGGACGAGAAGACGTCTTATTTATCCTCAGCGAGAGATGCTAGTGTTATTGATGTAGATAGATAGAACACACACACGTGTGCACGCACTCACACACACACACACACACACACACACAAAGATATTTCCATTTTGTGGTAATGAAAATGGCCCCGCAGAACGCCGACTCAGAATCTATGCAAGTCCAAGAGCTAGCCGTGCCCCTGCCGGGCCTGCAGAAGCCTGGAGACCCGGAGGCCGAGAACCGCGAGGAGACCATTAGTGAGGGCTCCATCGACAGGATCCCCATGCGCCTGTGGGTGATGCATGGGGCAGTGATGTTTGGCAGGGAGTTCTGTTACGCCATGGAGACGGCGCTGGTCACGCCCGTGCTGCTGCAGATAGGTAAGTGCCGCCCGCTGCCCACATGACCTGCTCTTTCCCCTCCTGCTTTGGATCTGGCTTGAGGTAGGGCGTGATCCTTGACTCCAGGTGGCAGGTTTCATCAGAGTGGCAGGAAATGCCTACAGTGGACTGGCCTGAATGAGGCTGGGCCTCCCCTGGGCAGGCCAGGGTCTCTGTTGCACCCAGGCTCTGCACCTTGGAATTGGGTAAGTGCAGACAGTCCTATGTGGCAGGGCACATGCTCAGCACAGTGCTGGCTTGGGGACCAGGGAATGCTGTTGGCTTCTCCACCGTCACAGCACTCTGTTGCTGCTGCTGACTTCAGTCTCACTTGCTGTGCACTCTAGTGGCCAAGAGGCAGCTGTTTGCACAGATCTATGGTCACGGACGGATGCTTGGGTTGGCCCAATGGAGCCTACAGGTGGAGGGTGCTGCTATGCCCTGCACATTGCCTCTGGGGATTCTTGGGCTCCAAAAGATTTGTCAGAATGTTTATTTCCTTGATGGTCTCAGGAAGGCTTGAGATCTCTGATTTTGCACCCTTGACCTCCAGAGAGATCCCGGTGAGGGGCAAGAATGTAAAAGCCAGAGCTGTGTTCCAAGACCCCGCACGCATAGGTCAGGCATTCACCAGTCAAACGATTTAGTTACTGTGGGACGTTCCCCCCACGACTTGTTTGGGGAGAGCTAGCTCAGCCCCACTATGTGCATGTGAGTGGTGTGACATTGCCACAGCTCCTTCCATTGAGAGTGGCAGCAGCTCCAGCTGCACTGACTCAGCCCAGGCTTCCTGGAAGCCTGCATTAGAGCAGGGGCCTGAGGTACTCCTTGCTGTTCCAGGCCCCAGCAGCACCCCCGTCCCCCACCTGTCAGTGCAGGGCTGTGCTGTGCACCCTGCATGTCAGCATGCTGCCCTGTGGGACTGTGCCTCACCTGCTCGTATCCAAAGCCGAGTGCTGAGCGTGCAATGGAGCACTGCACAGCCTAGGGCAGACTCCTTGAGGTCCTGAGGTCTTGGAGCCACCATACCAGGGCTCTGGGGTGGACAGGGAGCCATTCACAAACACCACTGCAGAACTGCCTCAGGGAGCTGGGTGCCGTGGTGCACGCCTGTAATCTCAGCAGCTCAGGAGGCTGAGGCAGGAGGATGGCAAGTTCAAAGCCAACCGCAGCAACTTAGCGAGGCCCTGTCTCAAAATAAAAAATAGAAAGGGCTGGGGGTGTTGCTCAGTGGTTAAGCACCTCTGGGTTCAATCTCCCGTACCAAAAAATTAATAACAATGAAAAATAAGCTCTGAGGGAACAAAATGCAGACCCTCTTCAATGATGGGGTCGCCAACTTCACCCCAGGAGAGGCGAACAAGGCAGCAAGTCCAGAGGCCCGCAGAAAGGAGGGCTTTGATATGCATGTTCACAGGCCTGGAAGTTCTCTGGCTGCCCAGCAGGGAGCAGTCAGGCTATGGCCTGGGCTGTCAGATGTTGATGCCCCTTCCGTGTAGAGATGAGCTGAGAGCGTGGTGTTGGGCTCGAGGCCACCATGTTCTTCAGTTCCACCCACACCAGCTCCTGAGAAGTTGAGAGTGTTCCAGGAGCAGGTGTTTATCCCAGATTTTCTTGGTGTAGTGCACGTGGATCATGGCTCAAAACCCCTGACACATAACACACGTTCCAGGCTGTCTGTACTGTGTGGTTGGGGTGTTATAAATGAAATCAAACACGTGGTCGAGTGTGGGTAAGCAAGGCAGAAATTTTACTTCGGCCGAAGGGCGAAAGAAAAATGCGCACCTAGCAAGGAAGTGAGGGGTTTTTAACTCCAACCTGACGCAGTACTGCCCTTCACCCTAATTGGAGGAGCTCAGGTGCACAGTCTGTGCGATTGGCTGTGATTAGGTGGAGGCAGGTGCAAGAGGAAGTAGGCGGCAACTGGGAGAGAATGGGGTGGGGGTCGCTGCACATGCGGCGAAGGTCATAGTGATTCAGAGTTCACCGGAAGGGGATGGTTGAGCACCGGAAGGGGTCCTTGGAAAGAGGTGGACAGACACAGGTGGGTGATCGCAGGTGAGGGAGTTACTGTCTTCAAAGGGGGAGGGGGATCTAAAATGGAGGTATTAGGTTATATATCACAATCTTTCAAGTTTGACAGAAAAGACATACATCTTACAATTCCCCCCTCTTATATGATACACCTATACTCTTTTCTTCAAACTCTGATATTAATCTTTGACTACATCAGATGCAGGAGGCCTGATTTGGCCTAGAGCTGAAAGTTGTTTAGTAACAGCAGTCCATCTCTGAACAGTATCCTCTATATATCTAATCAGGATTATAGCCCCGAATGCTATAATAAGAAAACAATAAGTATAATTATTTCTTTCCACATTATTTCATCAGTAAGACTTTGCTCCTTGGTAATTTCCCTTACGTAATTCTTGGTGGTTGTCCTCAGTATAATCCATTATCATGAACCACCAAAGGGAAATTGACTCAAAAGTGGTTGAGTTTTATTGTTGACTTATGGGGAACCAATGATCCATGGGAAGAGAGATTCTCTTTTTCAGAGCGCTGTGATTGATTTGATCTAGGAAATGTCAGGGTGGAAGGGATAGCCAATTGAACTTCCCATTCCAATTTGCAGATGAATTCTCAAGCAAGCCCCCCCCCCCAATACCAGCTCAGATACCAGCTCAGGCTATAGCAAGTGCTGTTTGATATGATACCTCCTCAAATGATCAGCCTTCCTGGCACCCAGATACATTTCCCAAGAAAGCCAGTTGCTCTCCCCATCTAGAGAGGCATGAGGTGTAATTGGTTCTGAGGGAAGGGGGTTGGGTGATCTTTGGGGGCTCTTGTTTTTGACCCTCTGCTTCTGGGAACAGCAGTGGTAGGGTTTTACAAGAGTTATTTCCCCAGGCCGTCTTTTCCTGAAAGAGGGGTATCATGCAACTCATGCCCATTGGATCTGAGGTCCAGTCAAGAGGGAATGGGACCACTTGAGCAATCTGCCCACCTGTTGCACAAGCGTAAAAGTTGCTTTTATTGGGTGTGCTAACAGAATGTTTAATCCTTTTCACCCGGGCATTTACCTTATTATATCCAATTTCTATCTTAAGGGTTTCTTTTTTTTTTGGTAAATCTTTTGTCTCCAAGTCAATCTTGGTAACAACATTATTAAGGTCACAGAGATTAACTTCTCCAGAGTATGCTGGACAGTGATATTCATTTGTCCCAGACAAGTGCTCTTGGTTATGTAAATTCTTACAGGGGAGCACCTGGTAAACACTAGACTTGACAATCAGAGGAAAGATGGTCTGAGCTACATCAATAATCAGCTTACAAGATATAATTCCCAATATCATCATAAGCATTATTAAAGTCCTTTTAGAGTCAGTTTGGTGGAGTCTGGGTGCTGGAATGAGATTGTCTTTCACAATTGGAAGTTGAGACCTCTTTAACACGTGTGTAGTGAGTCCAACCTCGTTCAGTTGTCCAGACAGCTGTCTCAGTGGTGAGCAGGCCTTAAGGCCCTTTCCAAGCAGGATCCAGCTTATTTCCTTCTAGACCCGGATCAGGACGTGGTCCCCTGGCTGATGTGGGTGTGCCAGGAGGCCCTGTAGTCTCAAAGAGCCTAAGGTAGAAGAGAGACCTAATATGTAATTTTAAGAAATTGATCCTTCATTTCAAAGGTGGGAAACCCCATCGTTTTACCTAAATGTGGTAATCCATATAGCAATTTACATGGGGATAAGCTTATGTCCTTTCAGGGAGCTGTTCTAATCCTTAGGAGAGCAATGGAGAAACCCTTAGTCCAGGGGAGCTTTGTTTCCAACATCAGTTTAGTAATCTGCCTCTTTAAAGTTTGGTTCATTCTCTCCATCTTATCCGAGGCAGGGAGGTGCCAGGGAGTGTGATATTCCCATTTTATGTCTAATATTTTCATAAGTTCTTAATAATATTGGCAGTAAAATGACTTCCATTATCTGCATCTGTATTTCTATTAAAACAAATCTAGGGATTATTAATTCCAGTAAAATTGTAGTTACATTGTTAGCACTGGGCAAGGGGATAGCTTCTACCCAATTAGTTGGATGGTCTACTATCATTAGCAAATATTTTAAACGACCTATTTGAGGCATCTCATTATAGTCAATTTGAAAGCTTTGGAAGGGTCTTAATCCATGATTTCTCCCTCCTGGAAGCTGTTTCCGTAAGACTTGTTTATTAACCCTTCTACAGATGATACAGCCTTCATTTGCTTGTTTGGCTGTTGTATAAATTCTCATGCATCCATATATTCTTAGTATAACATCACATATGGCCTGTGGGCCCCAATGGCTTCCCTTATGTAAATGGGGCATCATTTCCCTACCATTAAATAGAAGCCACTTTCCCTCAGGAGTCTTGGAAGCTCCCAATTTTAATTGGTTTTCTTGCTGTGGGCTGAATATTGGAGTAACTGAGGGAGGAGATAAAACAGAAGTGAGATAAAAAATAGAGACTTCTGATTGGAGGACAGCCTTCTTTAGCAGCTTCATCTGCTGGCCTATCACCTTGGGCCTCTATGCTGTGGCCCCATTGGTGCCCTGGCACATGTATGATAGCTATTTCTTTAGGTAACAATAAATTTTCTAGAATTTGAATAATTAATTCTTTGTGTACTAAATTCTTTCTTCTACTATTAGGCCACGTTCAGTGCAAATTTTTCCAAAAGTATGGCAACTCCAAAGGCATATCTGGAGTCTGTGTAAATTGTTCCCTCTTTTCCCTTTAGAAACTTTAGGGCTTGGTTTAGAGCAAACAGTTCACAGTCTGCGCTGGGTAACCACCACTGGGCAGCCTTCCTGATTCTGTTTCTGATTGTACCCCATCTATTACAGAATATCCATTATGCCTTTTCCCTTGAATAACCCTGGAAGATCCATCTGTGAAGATCTTAAGGCCTGTTGAGAAAGGGGTTTCTCTAAGGTCTGGCCTGACCTTGGTTTGTATTCTATTAGATCCATACAGTAATGTTCAGTAGAGTCAGAAGTTTTTCCGCCAATTAAGAATTCAGCTGGATTTAAACAGTGTTCAGTAGTGAGGGTTAAATCGTCCTTTTCCAGGACAATGGCCTCATACTTTCGAATGCTGGAGTCAGTTAGTCATTTTCCCACCTTTTGGTGGAGCATAGATCTGACCTGATGGGGTGTGGTCACTATTAAGGCCCTTCCAAAGGTTAACTTTTGACTTTCTTTTATCAAAAGGGCAGTGGCAGCCGCTGATTGGATACATTCAGGTCATCCCCTGGAGTCTGGGTCTAGGAGCTTAGATAGATAGGCTATTGGTTGCTTTTGTTCCCCCTGGTTCTGGGTTAGAATTCCCAGAGCTGTTCCCTTATCTACATTAACAAACAAATAGAATGGCTTTTCAAGTGAGGGCAAAGCTAACACAGGAGCCCTGATAAGGGCTTGTTTAAGAGTTTCTAGTGATTGAAGTTCCTCAGGCTTCCAAAGGATTGGGTCAGGTTCTCCATCCAAAAGCTTAAGATAGAGTTTTCTAGTCTTAAAGGCATAAAAGTCTACCCACAATCTATAGTATCCCATCAGTCTATGAATCTTTCAGTTTTATAATTTTCTAATTATATTAGGCCAGCTGTTAGTTACAAAGTGTGCCTGTAACAATTCTTGCCCTAAGACATCATTAGTATTTAACCCAGAATACTTCTTCATTTGTTCCTCTAATCTACTCAAAAATTCTGTTGGTCCTTCATCTTTCCCTTGGCATACTTTAAAGTTTTGACTAAATCTTGGGACCAAGGGACTGCATCTTTTATTTCTTTTACAATTAAGTTTTTGAGGTCTCTCATATGTCCCCTGTGTACCTCATTGTTATTATTCCAGTGTGGCTCTTCAACTGGATATTCTACCTCAGTTGGTGGGGCTCCAGATCCAGCTAGGTGTTCGCATTCTCAGGTCTTCATTGCAGATCACCTAATAATTGCCCTTTCTTCTTTAGAGAATACAGTACTTAAAGTAGAGATGAGTTCAGACCATGTACAGAGTTGAGGACTGAGACATTGTTGTAACTATCTTTTTAATCTAGGTGGGGAAGGGTGTGAAACTGGAGAAGAGACAGAAGCCGCTGCTGTCAGCTTCAGGTTCCTTCTCACCCTTCATTGGAATATTCCTGGGGCAGGAGATGGATTTTGCCCCTCAGCTGAATTAGAATCCCACCCATTTTAATTTTTCCTCTTCCGTTTCTCTGTTTTTGTTGATCTTAAGAGGGAAGAGGACTTTAGGTCTTTTCTAACAGCATATTCTATTTCTTCCCAGATGTTAGGATCTTTATCAATTACATGTTATATTAATAATTGGTATATACAATCCTTATGTGCCCCAAACTTTGGCCAGTATATTGACAAATTTAGGATAGGTTCTTCGGTCCAAAAAGAGCAACATAATATTCTATCATCTTTGATTTTTCCTTCATTTTCATTTTAGGATTATCTTCCTAATATTTTTGCATATAGCCCAAAGGGCTATATAAGGGGTTTCTGTATTTTTTCCCCCTGCCAGCATCCTGCTTTTCTACAGCACAATTTCTATTTCCCATCCCATTTTCTCCCGGGGTGTGATATTTGGGTTTCTGAGTCCAAGAAAAATAACCTTGTTATTTTTCTTTATGGGAGGTCTGATGTGATCCCCTTTGTTCCCCGAGCCATTACTCCTGTCCTCACTGTACCCTCCAGTTGCCGGCATTGCAGATTTGGAGTAGGCACGTTTGCCCCGTGTCCCAGATATTTCTCAAACCCATTCAGATCAAACCTCACGGGATGTTTCGACCACCAAGGCAGTATATATCCTTTCTTCCCTTGAATTTAAGAAAAAGATAGTTCCTACCTTTGGCTCATGCACAAAATTATTTGTTTTCCGTGGTTCTGGCTGGCTTGTGCCCCCCTGTGTTGCCCATTCACCTTCAACCTCCAGTCCATCAGCCTTGGGAGTCCTGGGCAGCATTCTCCACCCTTGGGGCCACCATAAGGAGACAGTGGGATGCGTCTCCCCTTGGGAGAGGATCCCCATGACCCCCAGGCAACTTATCGACTCCCACGTTGGGTGCCAAATTGTTATAAATGAAATCAAACACGTGGTTGAGTGTGGGTGAGCAAGGCAGAAATTTTACTTCGGCCGAAGGGCAAAAGAAAAATGCGCGCCTAGCAAGGAAGTGAGGGGTTTTAAACTCTAACCTGATGCAATACTGCCCTTCGCCCTAATTGGAGGAGCTCAGGTGCACAGTCTGTGTGATTGGCTGTGATCAGGTGGAGGCAGGTGCAAGAGGAAGTAGGCGGGGACTGGGAGAGAATGGGGATGACAGTCACTGCACACGTGGGGAGGGTCATAGTGATTCAGAGTTCACAGGAAGAGGCTGGTTGGGTACCAGAAGGGGTCCTTGGAAAGAGGTGGGCATGTACAGGTGAGGGAGTTACTATCTTCAAAGTGGGAGGGGGATCTAAAATAGAGGTAGTAGGTTACACATCGCAATCTTTCAAGTTTGACAGAAAAGACATACACCTTACAGGGGAGAGTACCCTCACTCAGCTGCACAGCACCTTGGTCTTGGCTGAGTCCTGCTGCCCCACGTCATCGCTTGCCCTCTTGTGAAACCTCTGCTGCAAATCCACCTCCTTGCAGTCTCTCTGCCCCCTGCTGGGGTGCCATGTGCCTCGGGGTACACATCATGATAGGCGAGACTGCTCGCTGGTGCCCTGTCATGGGTGTGGGAAGAGTCCTGTCACAGACATGTCTGGAAACACTTTATCGCAGTCTAGTCTGCCTTTTCCTTTTCTTGCTGCTCTTTCAGAAAGCAATTTTTAATTCTGATGGGATTTGGCATATGAATTTTCCCCCTTTATTGTTACTTTTAAACAAAGAACTCTTTGCCTGGCCCAAGGTCATGATCTCCTCTTACGTTAACCTTCCAGACATCTTAGTTTGAGCTCTCCCATGAATTCACTTTTGGGCATGAGAGGCCTTGTACACACACCCCAACCCCACACGGGGAAATCCTGCCACTCTGCCACATTGGTGTGAGGACTGTGAGCACCGTAGTGGCCCTAACTGCCACCTTTCATGTGAGCCCACTCTGCCCGCCCACTTCCACCTCTGTGCCTGACCCTGAAACCTTGCTTTGACTCTGGGGCAGCTTGAGATTGGGAGACAGGTTCCCTGACTGCTTCACCATTTAGAACCCTCTCCAGGGGTTTCCTGGAAGCTTTAGTCATCAGCTTCTGTAGCAGAGCTTCCTGGGTTTCCATTGGGGTTGCATTGAATCTATTGATTAATTTAGGAAAAAGGAACATCTTGCTGAGTCCTCCAGTCCTTGAAAACAGTGTGTCTTCTCCATACATCGAGGGTTTCAACCTACCCTAGGGATGTTTGTGATTTACATTCTGTGCCCCTTCCATGCTGTTTAAGTTTCTCCCTAAGTGTTGAATTGACTGATGCTATTGTAAATGCTGTTCTGATTTCAACTTCTGAGTGTGTTTCACTATGTAGAGCAGGGATCGCTTCTCGGCCTTTTGGCTAAGATCAAGTGTACTATGTAGAGCAGGATGAATGACCAGTAGCTTTTGATGTTTATAAAAGCTATAAGGATATTCCTGCTTTCCTCATATTGGTAATTTGTATTATCTCTTTGTCTTGATCAGTACAGTTAAAGGTTTATTTTGTTAGTCTTTTTAAAGACTCAGGCTTTAGTTTTTTTATTTTCTCTATTGTTTGTTCATTTCCTATTTCTGGCTCCACAGGGTCAAGCTCAGAGCATTGACTGTTGGACTTTTCAAGTGCTGGGGACTGAACCTAGGGTCGTGCGCATGCTACACAGGAGCTCTAGACTCTTCTAACAAGTAGTATGGTGAGGGTGCAGTGGTCAGTACCTCCTGCTTTTGTGGCCTTGCCTATTTCCCTCTGCCTGCATGACCTCTGCTAGCCAACAGCATATGGCAGTGTTGATGGATGTCTCTTCATGGCTAGATTACATCTTACTAGGAGACTCTTGGGACCTTACTGGCTTGCACAATTTGGTGCATCAAGTGGCCTTCTTGGAGAGACCCAGGTGGCAGGAAACAGGGAAGAGTCCAGCCTGGGAGGGCCTGTAGCTCTGTGTCTGTAAGCCCATGAGAAACCGAGCCCTGCCTTGCGTGCACAGTGAGCATGGAAATGCCGCTAGCCAGGGCCACATCCTTGACTGCAGCTCTCCAGAGACCCTGAGCCAGAACCTCCTAGCTGACCACCGGCTTCTGGCCCTCAGAAACCATATTCTATCCCCTGTATCCATGGGTTTGGTTACTCAGCAATGCATAGCTAATACATGTGCTCTGAAGATTGTTTCCTCTCTGTGAATTATAACATGTTATTTTCCCTGGTACCCAGGTGTGCTTCTTGTTAAAGGTGTTAAAGTGCTTTGGAAGAAACAGGTTTGTGTTGATGAATGTCTCAGCATAAAACCTCACCTTATAGTTTGTGTTTTGAAGTAATCAAGCAGTGGAAAGTTTGTCCTTTCTGTTCTCCAAGAGAAAACTTGCCCACTGAAAACCAGCAAGCAGAAAACACTGAGAAGTGGATTGTCTCCGAGTGTGCCCTCGCTGAAGTGCGTGGAAGAGCTCTGCTGGCTCAGGATGACCTCCTGGGGTGGTATTGTACCCTACTGTCAGAAGCAGGCGTTTCCAGCACATCATCCCTTGTGCTTCCCATTTGGTAGCATCATCCACACCAGGGCTGGGACACACGGAGGCCTCAATCCTGTCCAGCCCTGAGATCCAGTGTCCTGGGCTGTTGGCCCTCAGTGTCTTCTGCTATTGGTGCTCACCATGCTGAGCATGGCCACAGGTGACTGTGAGGCACTGATGCTCAGACCTCTGGAGGTGGCCCTGTGTCAGCGTGCAGAGAAGGCCAGAAGCAGAGGCAGGCTGGAGAGCTTGGGCTAGTGAAGGTGATGGTGTGGTCCCCAGCCACTCCTGAGTCTGCAGCAGCCCAGCTTTTGTGAGGGGTCACAGCTCGTTCCTTTATGAGGCCAATTCACGGCCCATTTCTGGTGTCTATGTTATTTCCGCTGTCCACTCTGCTGAACGGGTTCCAGCCCCCTGTGGTGGTGTTGGAGAACAGCATCCCAGGGCCAGAGCCAACTCCCTGGGGAATCCTAGAATCCACTGGGTCCATCCTCGTGAATAGTGGCACGTCTCTCTGGAAATGCTCACCAAGTAGACCTGAGCCTGGCACAGAGTGAGCCAGGAGTCGCTGGCACAGCTTCTTCCCCGTGAGCTTCTCATGTGCTCCTGGGAGCCCAGGCCCAGGCCGCTTTGTGCCGAGCATGAGGAAAAATGGAGCATAGCAGCCTCCAGAAGCTCTTTCAGCAGCAAGCAAGGGCAGAGATGCCAGCTCCCAATGACCACCTGATCAGACTGGCCTGTGGACTGGTCCAGGGACGCTTTGTGCTCATGACCCCACACTGCAGGTGAAGCACATGACAGGCCAAGGATCACTTGGTTCTCCCGAGAGCCGCGGGTTCCCACCCAGCCCCATCAGCCGGCAGGACCTGGTGATGGAAGAGCACCGTGTTCGTTTCCATTGCTGATCCCACGTTCTCGGTTGCGGCCTGCACCTCATTCTGACATCCTTTGCAGGAAACTGCTGCGGACTCAGAACTAGGAACCAACTCCGTGCCTGGCATGGAAGTCCTAGTGTGGCCTGTTGGACACTCAGGCGCAGAAGTGAAAAGTAACATGGTGTTCCTTCAGGTTGCTTCTGACCTGTGTTGTGGAGTGGGGTGCTCCAGAAGAAGCTGGCCTAGGGTCTTCAGGTGCCACTCTTGTCACCTTTCATGGTGAGGTCGGAGGCTGTGCACTTGTTTTTGGTTGCAAGTCCTCCCCTCTAACCCAGCATGGTACACACTGACGTGGCAGGATTGCTCCTGTCCATGCTTCAGGGAAGATGGGGTCTGTCCATCTTGTCAGCTAGAAGAGTCCAAGGGCAGTCAGTGGGCACCTAGGACAGGCACTCCCTTCTTTTCTCTCTGACCCTGAAACAGGGATGGGGACCTGCCCAACCCCAGCACTCTCTGGATTCCATACTGTGTGCATCACACTGTCTCTGTTTTACCAGGCCAGGTGGGGACCTGGATCCAGGTTTCTTGGTTCCAGACGACCAGCTCCTTTCCTGAAGGAGGTCTAGACCAGCTGCTGTGTTGGGCCTAGTGTCGGAAAGAAAGGCTATCACTGAATTTCTGGGCCTGGGAGGAAGGAAGCCCTTGATATCAGAGGAGGAAGTGGGTGTGCAGTGGAAAGCGTGGTCGGTGTGAGCAGGGCTGGCCCCTCCCCTTTCCTGGTCCTCACGCCTGGGACTTGGCTGGCAGGACATTTACACAGGAGGACCAGTCCACCTGTGCTGCATGCCAGATGCTGGCAGGGTGGTCCTGTGAGTGGGCATGAAGTGGCTCACCCACAGTTCCCAGCCCTCACTCATGTGGAAATTTTTTAAGGTCTGTCTCCTTCTTTAAATTGGTAGCATTTGCACCCAGTGCAGAGCGCAGAAGTTTCAGTAAGGTACTGTGAGGTCCCTCGCTCCTGTGCCCCAGCCCCCCCCCCGTTCCTATCCCCAGTTTCCCCTGCCTGTACGCCGATCCATGCGAGGTAGCGTCTGTGCCTCACCACCATCCCCTGAAGTGGCTTTTGGAAAGCATGTGCAACAGATGACATCAGAACAGAGAGCCCGCCTGCCTCCCGTGCCTCCTATCTATGAGAGATGCCACATCTTCACATACACGCTTCCACACCATTTAGTGAGACTTAAAAATATATGCATGCTCAGCCCCAGGCTCAAAGATTCAGATAGAGGCAATCAGATTCACTGAACGTCTGCACTTTGTTTTTGGTCCTGTTGGTGCCAGAGTGGTTTGTGACAAGACCCACAGCCCTGGCCTGCAGAGAGGCCAAGTGAAGCAGGGCAGAGGGGCCAAGCAGGCCAAGGTGGCGAGGGGTGGCCTGCAGAGCCTGAAGGGTTCTCCCAACACACTGCGTCCCTGGACCCCACTGTGGTGGTGGGATGCCCACCACTCACTGAAGTGATGGAGTGGGTGAGGCCCTGGCACCCACAGTAGGTGGCACTTTGAAAGGTGGGTGCCAGCAGGCTGCTGTGAGCCTTCAGGAGGCCTTTCCTGGAAGCCAGATGGGCACAGAGTCACACATGGCCTTTTGAGCGCCCTCCTGTTGTGTTCCCATGTAGTCCTTTCCCTTGGGAAGAAGTCCTGTGTCCCCTCCTGTTTATTGTTTCCCTCTTGACTCAGGAAATATACTCAAGGGAAAGGGAAAATCAGATAACAGAGAGAAGGGCGCCTGCTGCTGAATGTGGGTTTGACTCATGAATGAGAACCAGGTTCACATGGGACCTGCTCCCTGCTTGGCCCAAGCCCTGAAGCAGCATCCAAAGTGAGAGGCACGTCTGTGGGTTTGTTTATGGGAAGCCAGATTGATTCTCTGTCACACGAGGAGGCAGGTGTGTCATAGCCTCGTCCTTACTGTGAGTAAATGAGCTGACAGCCTTGGGAGGAAAGTTGAGTTGGGCGCTCTCGGTTTCAGAGGTCTTAGTCCATAGGTGTCCAGCTCCATTCCTCGGGGCTCAGGATGAGGCTGACGTGATGATCAGGAAGCTGAGAGGCTGCACTCTTCAGATAGAAAACATGTACTTGACAGGCCTGCCCCCAGGGACCCACCTCCTCTAGCCACACCTTGCCTGCCTTCAGTCACCGCAGCTCATCCCTACCAGGGGATCCATTCGCTGATTGGGTTGAGGCTCTCATCACCTGGTCATTTCACCGCCAAGTTGTGTTGGTTGTCTCACATTACCTTTTTGGGACAAGTCCCATCCAAACCATAACAGAGTGTTGCAGCCAAGTGTGCATTCGTAGCCTCAGCTACGTGGGAGCGTGAGGCAGGAGTTCAGGACCAGCCTGGGCCACGTAGTGGAAGAGCCTGCTTGGCCCCTCTGCCCTGCTTCACTTGGCCAAGCCCTTGAGGTGCCAGCATTCACCCAGCCTGCAGTGCTGTGCTGCTCACCTGGCAGTGCTTCCTCCTTCAGACCGCCACCTCTGCAGGACTGGCAGTGGGCACTCTGTGAGCCAGGGGACCTCTCCAGGAGGCACCTTGTAGTGTGCCCCCTGTGCACTTCAGGCACCCACCTTGGCCTGCCCCTTCTGTTTGGATCCTTGCCTGTAGTCACCTGGACAGGGTAGCCTGCTCTGCCGCCACTGATCCCCTGGGAACTGTGCCCAGGACACTAGCACATGGCACCTGGTCTGTGCCTGTTGGGGGGAGGGTGCTGAGCACACACTCGGGGATGCCTTGCAGTTGGGTGAGGGGTGCCCATTAATCACCATTAGGTGGCTATAGCTGATGCTGGGATGAGACCGCAGCAGCCCATGCCCTCTGCCCTGCAGGAGGCAGGGGGAGCATTGGAATTGGAGGTAAATGGCCACAGATAGACAGACCTCCGAGACATTCTGCTCTGTAAAACAAGTCAGTTTCACAAGGATAGGTACCGCAGCATTCCACTAGGTGAAGTCTCCAGAGGACTCAGGTCCAGAGCACCCCAGTGGGTGCCAGGGGCCGGGGAATTAGAATCTGATGGGGGCAGAGTTGCTGTTTGGGAAGAGGAAAGAGTGGGGGGTGGGGGGGTGCTGGTTGTGGGATGGAAGTTTACTCAGTGCCACTGAACCTGGCACTCAGAAGTAGTCACATGGTAGATCTTAGGCATATTCAGTCACCATAAAACGAAAGTCCCTCTGGTTGGAGACTTCAAGAAAGCCCGAAGGGGCCTTGTTGCAGCCCACATCTGTCCATTGAAGGGGGCTGGAGGGGGTGTGGTGCCTGGGAGTCCTCGCATGAAAATCCCCTGCTCCTGGGTGAGGTAGACCTCGCCACATCCAAGATTCAGTGAAAACTCACCAGGAGGATGTCGGAGTTTGGGGTTGGGCATGATGAATCTCCTGAATTTTGACCACAGTGACAGAAATTTGATGTGCTAGTGTGCTTTGTTTGGGCTGGGAAGTCTGAATTTCTTAGCTTTTCAGATCGTTGTGTTTTATAAGCAATGAAAAGTTTACTGCAGCGATTTTCCCCAAGGAGTTAAATATGCACATTATTCTTACATCTGATTCTTACCAAGCACCTGCCTCTTAGTGCCGGGTATCATGCCTGGCGCTGGAGGTGACATGCATCTGGAAGCCTTAGCTTGCCTGGACACCTGGCTGTCACCGGGGCAGTGATTTTGGAGAGGCGAGGGACAGGAGTAGCTCTTACGGTTCAGATGGGGAGGCCTTGGGCGAGGCTGTTCTCCCAGGTTCCTAGCCAGTGCTGAGGGTCTGTCACATGCTGGACTTGCAGCAAAGGGTCCTCCTGGTCCGGGGCAAGATGGGGAAAGATTTCATAAAGAGAACAGAGGGTACAACAGGGACAGGATGGGGACCACAGCTCAGCACAGAAAGAGGGTGCAAGAGGTTGGGGGCAAGTGGCCAGCAGGGAGGGTGGGGGAGCAGTGTAGCTCTGCAGAAGTGGGGCGTGCTGCACCAAGCTGAGGCCGCCTGCCGTCAGGGGCCGCTTTGCAGAGACGCCAGCAGCGCCTACCCAGCACCTGTAGAGCATCAGCAGCAATCTGCCTGGTATGGTAGCAGTTTCCGAGCTTGGTGACAATGCGAATCCACTATACTCTGGACTAAAGAAAAAAAAAAGATTTTATGAATTATTCCTGCAGAAAATGATTTTTTAACTCTAATGAAAGCCAAAAAATGAGTTAAATTTAATAAAACATCACAAGCATGTGTCGAAAGGACAAGATAAAACCCAGTGGAGCCCCACGTGGTCTGTGGGCTGTTGTTCAGTGCCACTCGTAGGCAGGAGAGTGGCCTGGCAGCTCCCTGGGGAAGGGTGTGCCACTTCTCAAGGGATTCACTCTATAAATGTACACTGTTTGACTGTATCAAAAATAAAGTTAGCGTCATGGAGAAATGAGTTCTTTTCCACCATCAATTTAAAAATAAATGCTGTTTTTACTGTTAAAACCAACCAGTAAAGAATGTGTCTGCCAGCAAAATATTTCCCAGATGATGGTACTTTTGTCATTAAAAAATTCATTAGGGGTTAGAGCAGTGGCTCAGCAGTTACAGTACTTGGGTGGCATGCGCGAGGATGCAGGTTCGAACTCCAGCACCATGTACACAACAAAGTGTGAGAGCAACTAAAGCCACGTGAAAAACTAAGTAAAACTGATTCTCCCTTTCCCTTTCTGTCTCTCTCCCCCTCTCCCTCTCTTAAAAAAAAAATATATATGTATATATATACACACACATATATATACGTATATATATACATATATATACACACACACATATATGTATATGGCAGATGCTATAGCTTCATGGAAGAGCTCTTACCTAGTGTGCTCAAGGCCCTGGGTTTGATCCCCAGAACTGGGGGAAAAAAGATCATTTAAATATTAGACAAAACATGAAAACGTGCGCACGTAAGGTGTGCAGCTAGTATTTAGAGAGGATTTTCTTTGGTGGAGAGTAGGTTGTCTTCCCCTTCTTTGTGTTTCGACTTTTCTTTTTGTGGATTTTGAGGTGCTCAGGTGGAGCCCAGGTCCTCAAGTGAATGCTCTGCCACACCCCGGCCTGCAGTGCAGGTACATAGGTGTATCCCAGACCATGGCCCCCCGGGGCACATGCCCTCCACCTCTGCGGGTTGCCCTGCAGGGCACAGGCCTCTCTCCTCACAGGCCTTCCACCTTTGCGGGCTGCCCTGCAGGGCACAGGCCTCTCTCCTCACATGCCCTCCATCTGTGCCCTGCAGGAACCCACGAGGGAAGGTGGGAGTCAAGGTGGCCGGGGCTGCACCAGGGATTCCCGCCAAGGTCCCAGGTAGCTTGGATGCTGTAGTTCAGATGGCCAGGGTCAGGCTGCACCCTGGGGAGGTGGCAGTGGCTCCTGTTAGTCACGTGCTTCTTACTGAAGGGCCTTCTCAATGTGCACACGCCTGCACTTCCTGGTATCATTGGAAAACGTGGCCGATGAAGTGCCACCTGCCTGGAGGACAGTGTGTCACCTGGAGCTGCCTCGCATCCCAGAACACTCCCCACTCTGCCCAGCCTCGCCAGGTGCACTGCCTAGCTTGGCATCCCCTCCCTTCAGTGTTCTCAGCAGTCCCCATTGGGTCCGGGGGACCTTTCCCACCTGCTTTTCTCCAGAGTACGGTTGCATCCTGACGTCCTCACCTGTGTCTTCGCTGTGCAGGGGTGGGGGGCCTGTGTCCAGCTAGGTGTCGTAACCGCACCAGAGTGGAGAAGGAGCTCAGGGACAAGTTGGTTTCACAAGGGGGGTCTTCAGTGTTTCAATGTGGTGGCCTTGCACAGCCCAGCTATGGCTTGGGCCACCTGCCGCTCTGGCCCAGGGTTTGGCCTTCACCAGAAACAAGGCAACAGTGACAGGGTTGGGGCTGAGCAGCCTGTTTGAGTTAGCAGCATGCATAGTGAGACCCTGTCAGGCACAGCCTGTCCCCCAGGAGGGCAGTCCAGGAAGGGCATAGCCCCCCAAGGACAGTGGCAACAGAACCCTGGGGTGATGTGCACCCACAAGGTGGCTCACACCTGAGGGGCCAAGCCTGTGATTGTCAGATCTGGTTCTTAGGGAGGTGGTCAGGGCAGCAGGGAGGCTAGCTGAGGTCCACGTCATCTCAGGCCCCTAGCTGTGCAGGGTGTGAGGGAAATAGGATGACCTTGAGCAAGCTGTCCTTCTGCTTAAGCAGTTACAGTTGGATAGAGCTGACAGGTGGGTACTCCCGCCTGCCTGTGGAACCCTGCCTGGGGCACTTGGTGCTACTAGAACACCTGAGACCCTGTCTGGGTGGCAGGACTGGTGTAGCACCCACAAAGGGAGTGTCAGGATGGGGATGGATGTGAGCGGGTTCAAAGGATGAGTGGGGGCAGGGAGCAGGCCCCAAGGCCACATTGCACACTGGCCCTCTCAGTCCTGCAAAGCTGCCACAGCTCAAGGTGGCCTTTTGGAAGCTGACACCAGGGTTCTGGATGGGAAGGTGACCTGCCCAGGCTCTCCAGCCGGTAGGTGAAGACTGAGAATTCAAGCAATCCTGTTCCTATAACCAGGCCACCTTCCACAGGCCACCAGGCCAGGATCGAGGTTTATAGTGGCCACACTAGACGTGTTAGGCCTCAACAGGCAGAGAAGCCCATAAGGGAGCCAGGCCTGCTCCTGCAGAGGGACAGCAGACTCCAGGGGTTGTGCTTCAATCTGGGGAGGAATCAGACACACGCAGAGCTGGGGAGCACTGGAGCGGAGATCCAAAGTTGGAATCCAGACCGCAGAGCCTGCTCTTCTAGGGCTCCGCACAACCTCCCAAGTCAGTTTAGCCCACCTGCGAACGCACAGCCCCAGTGAGGTGCCTGCCTGTGAGCATGGGTGTCAGGAACACAGATGGGGCTGGAGGGATTGTGAATCCTCTGGAACTCTGTGGGGAAGCTGTGATGCCAGCCCTTAATAAGAATTTAGCCTTCTCCACTCACGCACTAGTTCCAGTGAAAGAGCATGCTCAAGCCACATCAGTGTCTCCTCGTGGAAGGGGGAGGTATAATCTCTGGATCCCGGAGTCCCGGCCCCTGGCTGGTACCAGCCAGGGGCCGGGAGTTACTTGTCTGGTTCCTGTCACATCTGTTATCAAACACTAACTTGTGTGCCCATAGTTAACAAGGGTGATAAACACTTCCTACTTGACCACCTTTCAGTGGTGCCGGCCCCAAGGTCCTCCACGAGGTCCTCTGCTTGATCTCTCTGTACAGCTAACATGCGAGTCTGTGAGACACTGTGCATCCTCTGCTTCTCGCTCAGCGACGTCCCTCAGGTGGCTTGAAGTAAGCCACAGGCAGGCCCTTGACCACAGAAGCAGCCAGCGCTGCAGAGCTAGAGCTGCTGAGCACCTCCCGCCCACTGCTGGGCACCACCTGCCTGCTGCTGGGTGCAGATGTGTGTAGCACAGGCCACGCTTGAGGCTGCCACATGAGGACTGCTCTGCAACTCCCCGGGGGCGTTTTCCAGCCGCTTGTCTGATCAGAGCAATGAGTAACAGTATGCCGAGTAGGTAGCTGGGTTTCTGTCCTGTCCCTGATCCGGTGACAGTACCCGTATGTACAGGTGGTAGCTGGTTTTCTGTCCTGTCCCTGATTCGGTGACAGTACCCGTATGTACAGGTGGTAGCTGGGTTTCTGTGCTGTCCCTGATTCGGTGACAGTACCAATATATACAGGTGGTAGCTGGTTTTCTGTCCTGTCCCTGATTGGGTGACAGTAACAGTATGTACAGGTGGTAGCTGGGTTTCTGTCCTGTCCCTGATTCAATGACAGTACCAGTATGTACGGGTGGTAGCTGGGTTTCTGTCCTGTCCCTGATTCAATGACAGTACCAGTATGTACGGGTGGTAGCTGGGTTTCTGTCCTGTCCCTGATTGGGTGACAGTAACAGTATGTACAGGTGGTAGCTGGGTTTCTGTGCTGTCCCTGATTCAGTGATAGCATCTGGGAGTTGAAAGAGGCATTTGCTGTGTTCTTGTCCGTGCTGTGCACATGTAGCCATCTGTCTCTCAGAGCTGGCCGGAGAGAGAAGGGAAATACTGCAGACCCAGAGGTCGGGGGGCAGATTTGGCTTCCTCCCTTCTCCATCCCTAGTAGCTGTATGACCTTGACCATGATGGAATCTTCTGGAAGCTCAGTTCCGTCACTAATGGTGTCCTCAGCACACCATCGACAAGGTGGGACAAGGTGAGTGGGACCCAAGGGCCAGTGCTTGGCATCTGCTTGG
>PVKS010022367.1:17119-33911 GCA_004027875.1 Aplodontia rufa | reverse complement strand
GAGAAGGACAGTGTGAGAAAGAGAGAATCAATTTTTATTGAGTTTTTCACATGGCTTTCATTGCTCTGACACTTAGTTTTGTACATGGGTGCTGGGGTTTGAACCTGTGTACTTGCACATGAAGGCAAGCACCATAACCACTGAGCCACTGCTCCAGCTTCAAATATGCATACGTTCATGGTAACCATTTTCATTTAATTGGGGTCAATATTAGTACTGGAAGTCAGCACTGTAAGGCAAAAAGTGAGTGGAGGAAACAGAGGAGAGTCACGGCAGCTCGACAGTAATACAGCTTTATGGGGAGAAGCCTGTAGAGGCGGGGCCCCAGCATAGTCTGAGACTCAACTTCTGCTTACAGACTGAGATAGATAAAGAGGACTAAGGGAAAACAAGATTAGGGCATTGCTAGGGAGCTCTCAGGGACGGGTCCTTCCTTATGATGGAGTGTTTAGGGTTTCTTTGCATGATGGTGGAATATTGTAGGTGGGTCCAGGGTTTAGGGATTAGGTGGGTCTGGGATTTAGGGATACGTGGGTCTTGTTAGAAGACAGAGGATGAGATTCAAAATGGCATTGCCTAGGTCAAATTCTACCTAACATTTTTGCCCTTTTCTTTTCATTTGATAGGAAAAGGGGTGAGAGAGAGAGAAGGGGTGATGATGTCTCTTAAATTACTTCCTGCTGAGAGGAGATGTCAGTTGAGGACTTCTGTAGGCATTGATATTGAGGAATTCTATAAAGCTCAGCAGGAGGACGTTCTGGACCCTCTGAGCAGTAGTAGTGTTGATGGTCCTCTGGAAAAAGGAGGTGAAGAGCGGAAACAGGGAGGGCCCAGCAGCAAGACTGATGATTATACAGAGAATTTGGAAGAGGAAAAGAGCTAGGCAAGCTCCTATCCAGTTAGTGGTTACCTGGGATGTGTTAATTCTGCATAGGAAGAAGATTCACTGGTTATAGTCAAGGCAGCCAGAAAGGTGTTAGGAGACAACTTGTTTTAGCTGAACGCAAGGTCTTGTCAGGAAATTTTAATGGGAATGTAGTGAGTGGCCACAGTGGGCTTGGAGGTGTTTCACAATGTGACTGACACCTCAGGGAGGAGTACTGTCATGGATGTTAGTGGGTAAGGAAAAGATTCTGTTCAGCATAGGAGGATAGTGGAGACAGGAGTGTGAGAAGCTATGGTGTGAATTAAAGTAAATGGAGGCATTGAATCTTGTTATGGTGTCTCTACCAAGGATAAGAGTGGGGCCTTCCAGTCAGGCAGTCAAAAACAAAGGTTTAGGCCTAAGGTTTTAACCTGGGGAGTAGGGTCCCATTCTCTGAGGTCCCCATTTCTATCTGCCTACAGATAATCTATCTCCTGTCTCTATCACCCCTCTGAAGAAACCCTTGACTGCCGTCAGGGGAAAAGGGTGATGCCAGTCTGGCATCTTTGTGATGATGGTGGGCATTGGCTCTGGCAGTCAGGGAAACTCCCCAGAGGGTCTATCTGGGGGGCCTCGGTAGAAGTTGGGAGGCAGCTGCATGGAGGGTCATATTTCCATGACCATCTAGTGCTTAATGGGCTCTAGGCATCTTGTGCATCAGGACAGTTCAGAGGTCCATGATGGTGGCTGGACATGGTATATGTGGGACAGGGATCATGCTAGAGTAATAAACAATGCAATGAAATATTATTTCTGCAAGTTATTAATTCAGAAACAGTATTATCAGCCAGCCTTTGAAGAGAGCTTAGAGTGTGGTCTGATGTGCCATTTATTTGTGAGTGGAGTACATTCAGGTCCTTATAAACATTAGTAGTGTTGGTAAAAACACATTTAATTTTTATAGTGGCATACAAGTCCCATTGAGTTGGGGAATGTCATCTGATTTCTGTAATGTAGGTTTTTTTTTTTAATAGAGAAGGACAGTGAGAGAGAGAGAGAGAGAGATACAGAGACAGAGAGAATCAATTTTTATTCAGATTTTCATACGGCTTTTGTTGCTCCGACACTTGGTTGTGTACGTGGGTGCTGGGGTTTGAACACATGTACTTGCTCATGCCAGCCAAGCGCTGTTACCGCCAAGCCACTGGTCCAGCCCCTGTAATGTAGGTTTTTATTGGCATTACCTCTGTGTTAGTGGGAGGATCCCTTTGGCTGTGTCATTTAGGACTCTCTTGGAAAAATTAGGACTTTTATGTGCCACATTACATCTTTTAGATTGATCTGAGAGACAGATATTAGAACTATTTACCTGTGGGGGTACTGACACAAGCAAATGTTTTGAGCTACATCAAAAGAATCGTTGTCAGGGCTTGAGGGTGGCTCAAGTGATTGAGGCACTTGCCTGGCATGACTAAGGTTGGGGGTTCAAACCCCAGCACACATATTCAATGAAGTGTTGGAGCAATGAAAGCCACATGAAAAACTAAATAAGAAATTCTCTTAAAAAAAAAAGAAGAAGAAAGAAAAGAATCATTGTCTCTTTTTAAATGTCAATCTATGTCTCTGCTTTGGTTATAATTCTCCTGCCAGGTTTTTAAGACCAAATTGGTAAAAATTGATCTTTTGCCTATCTATTAGGGTCAGCAGAGATTCCTCAGGAGGCCACTCAGGGGATGGATGGCAAGACTCTTGTCTTCAGCCTTCCTCTACCAGTGGTGCCATCTGACAGGATGGGTCAGGGTCTTGCTGACTACATGTGGCTTGCCTCACAAGTGTCAGGGATCCTCTTTGTAGAATGTGCACTGATTGGCTTTCTCTGGGGGCCTCATGATCCCCCTGATCAGGAGGTCACGTGACCCACCAGAGGTGCGAGGCAGAAGTTGTCCCATAGGTTGCTGGGTCCTGGCTGACCCTAAAGGTCAGGGCCAAAATATTAGCTGCTTTTGGTTGGCCCTTTTACTTCCTTGACTTTGATCTTCCAAGTTTTGGTTTTATTTGTGCAGCAGGCCAGTTTGGAGTACTGGCCTGTGCTTTAAGGTGTACAGTTTTATAGTAGCCCTTTTCATTTAGTTAGGATCACTAACTCTACTAGAAGTTAATATTATATCTTATCTGTCCTGTAGGTGATGGCATGTCTTAACTCAGGTTTTCTGTCAGAATTAGTACTTCTGCAAAACATTAACAGGCAACAGTTATAAAGTTTGTAAGGAAAATGCAAAATGGAATTAATAAGCCCCAAAGCATTTAGCTTGCATAATAGCTTTAAATCAAGAAACAATTTCTTTAACACTAATGTCTTCGGTATCTATTTTGCCTCCATGAAGATCTATAAATCTATCCTTTGAACACACCTTAAATGAGCTTAAGTTTAGCCTAGTTTTGAATCATCCTAACAAGGAGTAGGGTGAGGTAGACACTTATCTTAGGCAAGGTGGGGCTCTTGACAAGCAACAGCATTCAAACTTAATCATCGTGTTTCCACATTGTCAACCTTGAAGCAAACTGAATCCCCCTTATTACAGATTATAATGGCGTATCTAATCAGAAAACATTAAATGACATAAATAAATTTTGAACCTAATTTGTTGTTTCCATACCAGTTACTTCTATAGACAACTTCAGTCTGGAAATACCAGCTTGGTAAAGTCCTCTCCCAAGTTTCACACTTCAAAAGATTTGTGTACCCAGAGGGCATGAGCACACCTATTACAGAAAAATCTGGCAATATCATCACAATTACACTGATGTCCTTATATTAACCAAGTTTAATATTTGAAGCAAAATTTAGAATACATAGTGTACGGTATTAATCCACAATAACATTTGTTTATTTCACTGGAGATGTCCCTAAACAATAAAACCTGACATCAAAGATTATCTTGATAGATAAGAGCAGATCAATGTTTTAAGAAATGTTTTGTTACATGGAGGTTCTGGCCGATCTCAGTGCATCAACATTTGACCTTAGAAAAGAACCTAAAATAATTTCAATGGATTGTGCTAACCACAAGCAACCCAATCAGAAATTTTATTATTTATTTATTTATTTTAAAGAGAAAGGGACAGTGAGAGAGAAAGAGAATCGATTTTTATTTAGCTTTTCATGTGGCTTATGTTGCGTCAACACTTTGTTGTGTACGTGGTGCTGGGGTTTGAACCCAAGCCCTCATGCATGCCAGCCCAGTGCCGTAACTGCCGAGCCACCACTCCAGCCCCAATCAGAAACTTTTTGAGATTTACCCTTCACAAACCTTGTGCTGTTGAACCAATTTAAATCATGTGAACCAAAAGCTAATTTTAATTGATGAGCGCTCGTTTATCTATATGCCAATTTTGGTACCATGTAGACAAGAAACACATGTATACATGACATTGAACATGCACAAGTATGCACAAACAGACATAAAAATCGACAGGAAACAGCTTTTAGAGTTTTTAATTGCCCTCTGAATAAAGACAGCAGGAAAAATAGAGGGTTAAAAAAACGCTAGTTAGAGAAAACAAGACTACACAAAGTACATGGATTTAGAAATGCAAGACCAAGAGTACAGACTGGGGTTAGGGATTTGAGAGAGAGAGAGAGGGGGTGAAAGATTTGAGGATCATTAGGATACGCAGAGCAGCTGGGAGTAGCTTGAACACCAGCTGGGCACACGTGTGGAGGAGGCATTTCTGCAGAGAAGGGGAGAGAAAGACAGTTTGTCCACTAAGAAAGAGCACAGAGAAGAGAAATGAGAGCTCCTTTGTCCATTCCATCATCCCTCCATAGATCCCTGGTGAATTCCTCTAAGTGTAGCAGGGAGGGCGGGGGGTGGGCTCTTGCTCGTTTGAGGAATGAGATCATGAATAGGGGGTCAGACAGAGCAAAGTAACAGATTTTAGAATAACAGAAAGGAAGCAGAAGGAGTCCCAGGAGAGGGATGTCCTGAGGGGTTTCTCACTGAGGAGAAGAATGTGAAAAGTTGAGTAGTGGGAGCAGAGAAAAAGTTCCGGGGTAGAGGAACCAAGCCTGGAGCAGAGGCCTGGACATAGAGAATCTCAGACCGTTTGCCATTGCCGTGGAGAGTTTAAGATCTCTGAGAATCTGGGAGTCGAATGTGCCATTTCAGGCCAGTGACTGTTATTGTCCAGCTTATACTGGGGCCAAGCAGTATTACAAAACACCTGTCTTTCAGGTTTGACTGTGTCTTGGAGACCCAGGGTCTGGTTGGGAAGACACTCCAAGTGAGTGTCCAGTGGAAACTGATGAGGCTTCACCCATGTTGGACAAAATGGATTGGAAGAGAAAAAGAGCGAAATCAAGGGGCATCCGCACAGGACATTGATTTCTCTAAGGTCATTCCTGGAATGACAGGCAATCTTGGGCATCCCCAAAGAATGCAAGTTGTTAACACCTGGTGGTGGTTGGGCTTTCTCTCATCTAGTGCTAGGATTCCTGGAATCTGGGAGTCAGAAGGGATCATTCACCTAATGGCTGGTGGTGGATGTGATGTCCTGTAATGTGGATGCTCCTTACTGGAGCCACTGGAGGGAGAAATGGTGCAAAGAGAGGGAAAAAGGAGCGATAGTGATAGAGAGAGAGAGGGGGGGGGAGAGAGAGAGAGAGAGAGAGAGAGAGACCCGGTTGAAGTCAAGGGAAGGCCCAGAGAGGCTACCCTTGGTGGGAACCTCAGAACACTGGTCCGGGGGTTTCAGCACCAAAATGTAAGGAAAGAAGTGAGTGGAGGAAATTTAAGAAAGAGGACAGTGGTGGTGGCTGAACAGAAACACAGATTTATTGGGAGAAGCCTGCGGAGGGGGCTGAAACCCATCTTCTGGTTACAGACTATGGTAGATGTAGAGGACTAAGGGAGAAGAAGATTAGAGCCTTGCTAGGGAGTTGTCCGGGAACAGTTCTTTCTTATGATGGAGGATTTAGGATTTCTTTACATGATGGTAGGGTATTGTAGGTGGGTCTGGGGTTTAGGTATAGGTGGGTCTTATTCAAAATGGTGCTGCCTAGGTCAAGTTCTACCTAAAGAGCACTATATCCTGCCTCTCCTGTAGTTGATGACGTTTTATTTCAGGTTGTTCTGTTAAGAGGAGCACTTCTGTAAAACACGAACAGGTAACAGTTATAAAGTTTACAAGGAAAATTCAAAGTGAAATTAACAAAAGTAAAAAAGTTCAGTTTGTATAATAGCCATGAACCAAGAAATATGATTTTCATAATCCCAAACCTTTGTTATGTATTATATTTCCTATTTATTTTGAGATCACAGTAATATTTTAAAATTTTTATTTATTTTATTTTTTTTTTAGAGAGAGAGGGACAGTGAGAGAGAAAGTGATAATCAACTTTATTTAGTTTTTCATGTGGCTTTTGTTGCTGTGAACTTCATTGTGTACGTTGTGCTGGGGTTGGAACCCGTATCCTTGCACATGCCAGGCAAGTGCAATACGTTGAGCCACCGCTCCAGCACCCCCCTTTAATGAAAGAATCAATCTTATTTATTTTTTTAATCTGGCCTTTGTTTCTTTGACACTTAGTTGTGTATGTGGTGCTGAGGTTCAAACCCAGATCCCTGTCCATACCAGGCAAGCACTTCATTTGCTGAGCAAATGAAGTTGAACATAACTTTAAATGAATGGTCATTGCCCTTTTCCCCCAAAGGCAGTCAAGGACGTCTTCAGAGGGGATTGAGGCAGGAGGGATTATTTGTGGGCAGGTTGAAAATGGGGACCTCAGAGAATGGGACCCCACCACAGCAGGCTAACATCCTAGACTAAAACCTTTCGGTTTTTGGATGCCTGAATGGAAGGCCACTCAGGCGTAGATGACCAACTCCTATTTTTGACAGGAACACCCTAACCAAATTCAATGCCTCCATTTCTTTTAACACCCAAATCAGCTCCCTGAACTCCTTCATAATCTTATGCCAACCGGGTACCTTTCCTTCCCCCCTAACATCTCCCTGTCAGCCCTCCTCCCTGAGGTGTCAGCCACAGTGTGGGATATCTCCAAGCCCACTGTGATCATTCATCACACTCCTGTTAAAATTTCCCTACAAGACCCTGCCTCTAGCTAAAGCAAGTTACCTTGAATCACCTCTCTGGCTGCTTCAATTAATCTTCCTAGGCAGAATTAATACTTATGTCTGTTTACCCACCAACTGGATAAAAACTTGATATCATCAACCCAACTCATTATATCCCTTTAGAGTCTGGACTGATGGATAAGGAAAATGACCAGAAGCCACTCAGCCAGGCAGCAAGCCCCCTCCTCACTGTTTCAAAATGTACAGAATCCTGGCCCTCATCAGAACCTACTGCCCCAACCAATTGCCTCAGGCCCTTATCAGAGGACATCAGAGGATCCTCACCCTACTGAAAAACCCAGTTTAACCAGGATAATTCCTGCTGTGATCCCCCTCCCCACTCATTCCCTCCATATCTACCCCAGGCTGTAAGTGGCAGGTGGGCCCCAGACTTTCCTGGGCCCCCCTACTCCACAGGTTTCTCTAGAATAAACATGTTACTGTTTTTTTAAAATTTTATTTACTTATTTATTCATTTATTTTTTAAAGAAAGAAAGAGGGGACAGAGAGAGAGAGAGAGAAAGAGAGAAGCAATCTTTATTTAGTTTTTCATGTGGCTTTCGTTGCTCTGACACTCTGTTGTGTACGTGGTGCTGGGGTTTGAACTCAGGTCCTTGCACATGCCAGGCAAGCACTGTAACTACTAAGCCACTGCTCCGGCCCCACTTGTTGAGCCACTGTTCTCCTCTTAATTCCTTCATTTCCCCTCTTTCCTTATGGGTGGCCCATTCAGCCAGTTATTTCTTTCCAAGAAATTTCCAGTAACAGGGCTGGAGAGGTGGCTGAGTCCAGCCTCGTGAAACTGACCTAACACAAAGAGGTAAAGGAATTGCTATCCTGATAGTCTGAATTTCCAACCATTTGATTAAGTGAACACATTTTCCTCGTGTTTGCATCAAAAGAAAGAGGAGGGATGAAAATGTTTACATCCAGTGACTCAAGAGGCTGAGGCAGGAGAATGGCAAGCTGAGGCCAGCCTGGGTAATTTAGCAAGACCCTGTCCCAAAAAATGTAAAACAGCTCTTGGGCAGGAAGGAGCAACTAATCAAGTCCTAGCAGATAAACCCCAATGACCCTGGCACCCGCCTGTTGTCAATCAGCAGAGTCCCCAGCCAACAGGAGGACACTGAACCCTCAAGCCTTCCTCTGCCTACCCCAGACTATAAAGCGCTCCCCAGGCAGGGCTGGGTGTGACTTCCCCTCCCACCCTCAGTCTGGTGGACTGGTGAACCTCGCCTGAGAGCTGATTCCCAGTAAAAGCTTTGCTCAGCTGCTTTTAGGTCTGACTCCTTTTTGGTCACCTGCGCCTGATCTTGCACTTTGAACTCCTCCTTCATGCCAAAAATCATTTGTGGGGGCTGGAGTAGTCATTGGGCAGTTACAGTGCTTGCCTGGCACGAGTGAGGATCCAGGTTCGAACCCCAGCACCACATACACAACGAAGTATCAGAGCAATGAAAACCTAAATAAAATTGATTCTTTCTCTCTCATTGTTACTCTCTCTCTTTAGGGGGAAAAAGAAAGAATTGCAATCTATCTGCAAAGATTAGTTTTTTGTGAGTTCTCAGCTGGCAGTTGGCCTAGATAACTCCTTGATTTTTGTCGAATACAAAGTATGGAAGCAAAAATCATAAAGCAGGATCGGAGCAGTGGCTCAGTGGTTGGAGCACTTTTCTGGCATGTACAAGGACCAGGGTTCGAACCTCAGCACCACAAACATAACTAAGTGTTGCAGAATCAGGTCAGATGGAAAAATAAATAAAGTTGATTCTTTCTCTCTTTTTCCCTCTTTGAAAAAAAACATAAAGCAAAGACTTATAAGATTATGTGAGATACAGAAAACACAGTGTGTCCCAGCAACTTGTGACGCTAAGGCAGGAAACCATAAGTTGGAGGCCAGCATCTGCAATTTAGTGAGGCCCTAAGGACTTAGTGAAACCCTGGCTCAAAACATAAAAAAAGGGCTGGGGATGTGACTCAGTGGTTAAGTGATTCTAGATTCAATCCCCAGTGCCAAGAAACAAACAAAAACACAAACCCAAAATAAAACAAACAACAACAACAAACTGGGGGCTGGAGCGTGGCTCAGCTGTTATGGCGCTTGCCTGGCATGCAGAGGACGAGGGTTCAAACCCCAGCACCACGTACGCAGCAAAGTGTCAGAGCAACGAAAGTCACATGAACAACTAAATAAAAATTGATTCTTTTTCTCTCTCTCACATACTATCCCTCTCTTTAGAAAAAAAGAAAAAGAAAAAGACTACATTAGAAGAATTCCCTGTTTGCCTCCAGCCTGTCCCTCAGCTACCCTTGTCATTTAAGCTCTGCCCTCTGTCAATCACAGGGACTCCCGAGATTTCTGAAGTTCTTCCGTGGCCTGGGCAATTTTTTTTTTCTATCTAGGAAGTACTACCCGCCCTCAGAGAGCAGGGAAAAGGTTAACTAATCTTTGCTCCTCGATGCTACTTTGTGGAAGTCACGAATCCTTTTACACACCCATGACGCCAAAGCTAAAGTAAATTCCATCTCCTCCTAATTCTTTTTTCAAAATGTCAACATGCCTCAGCTTTCTCAATAAGGAGTGGCTGGAGAAGGTCCAGAGGGTGAGAATGCAGAAGGTCCTCGCCTATGGCAGGTGTGGAAGCCTCCACAGACTGCTGAGCTGAGGTCTTTACATGCAGAAGTGAGCCAGCCCTGAGCCCAGCTGGGCTGGGGGATGCTGGGGACACGGTGGGCACAGACAGTCCTGACCACATGGAGCTCAGTCCAGGGGAAGACAGATCTGTCTGCAACTGCTCCGAATAACCAACTTGAAATATGCCAAAGAAATATATTCTTAGCAAAAAAACCCCAAAACAACATATATATATATATATTTTTTTTTTCTAAAGAAAGAGGGAGAAAGGAAGAGAGAGAAAGAGAATAAATTTTATTTATTTTGTTATCTTGCCTTTGTTTCTCTGACAGTTGTTTATGTGGTGCTGAGGTTTGAACCCTGGTCCTTGTGCATTCCGCTCCAGTCCCCAAAGAACTGTATTCTGGATGGAATATTTTGATTTCCCTCATCCTGAAAGAGTTTGTATAGGGAGGCATTATTTCTTCCTTAAATAGTTGATAAGATTTACTGGTGAAGCTGGACATGGTTGCATCGACCTGAAACCCCAGCTACTCAGGAGGCTGAGTCAGAAGGATTGCAAATTTGAGGCCAGCTTCAATAACTTAGCAATGCTTTTGGCAGCTTAAACCCTACCTCAAATTAAAAAAGAAAAGAAAACAAAAACAAAAGGAAAAATGTAAAAATGACTGGGGATGAGCTCAGTGGTAAAGTGGTATTTAATTATAGATTAAATTTCTTTATTAATTTTAGGATTCTTTATGTTTATTTCTTGTGTCAAACCCTTTTTTCTTTTTTGTACTGGGTACCGAAATCAGGGGGGCTTTGAGATATATCGCTAGTCCTTATTTATTTTTTAGTGTTTGGGACAGGATCTCACTAAATTGCCCAGGCTGGCCTCAACTCGCCATCCTCCTGCCTCAGCCTCTTGAGTGGCTGGGATTGCAGGTGTGCACCACCACCCCAGCTCTTGTGTCAATTTTATATTTATTTATTTATTTATTTTTTAAAGAGAGAGGGACAGTGAGAGAGAGAGACAGAGAGAGAGAGAGAGAGAAAGAGAGAAACAATTTTTATTTAGTTTTCCATGTGGCTTTCGTCGCTCCAAGACTTCATTTTGTACGTGGTGCTGGGGTTTGAACTCTCATACTCGTGCGTGCCAGGCAGGTGCTGTAACTGTAGAACCACCACTCCGGCCCAGTTTTGTATTTATTTTACTAAAGAAATTTCTCCACTAATTTTAAATTTTTTGGTATAACAGTGTTTCTGATATTCTTTCTTCAGTTTATTTTTATTTAAACCTTTTTAAACCCACCCCTCTCTTCTGATGGAAGTCAGTTTGAGGAAAATGGATGGAAATTGGGGCTGGAGCAGTGTGTGGCTCAGCAGTTATGGTGCTTGCCTGGCACGCACAAGTGTACGGGTTCAACCCCCAGAACCATGTACACAACAAGGTGTCAGAGCAACGAAAACCACAAGAAAAACTAAATAAAAAATGCTTCTCTCATTCTCTCACTGTCCCCTCTTTCTTTAAAAAAATAATTGATTCTCTTTCTCTCTCTCACTGTCCCTCTCTCTCTTTAAAAAAATAATAAAAAAAACTCATTTGCGATCTATCTCCAAAAATTAGTTTAATGATTTCTCAGCAGGCAGTTAGCCTAAGTAACTCCTTCATTTTTTTTATTGAGAAATTTATTTGTTGAACAATCATACAAATTTTAACAAAATAATCTGTAGTGTATATAGATTCTGAAAATTGGATTTACCCCCAAGAGTGCCCCCCCAATTACCCACCTTTATCCCTCCTTTCACCTTCCCAAAATATCTCTAAAAAAAGTATTAGGTTGTGTAACATTACATGATATCTGAATTCAACACCTGATATTAGACCACTTCTCTTAATGGCCAAGGTCTAGTTCCAGCCTCCACTGATGAGTGAAGACATTCGACCCTTGGTTCTCTGGGTTATGCTGATTTCATTCAGCATTATTTCTTCCATAGCCATCCATTTACCTTCAAAGGCTGCAATATCATTATTTCTAATCGCTGTGTAAAATTCCATGGTATATATGTACCACAGCTTTTGGATCCATTCATCCAGTGAGGGACATCTGGGTTGTTTCCATGATTTAGCTATTGTAAATTGAGCTGCTATGAACATAGATATTGCTGTGTCACTATAATGTGCTGATTCTAAACCTTCATTTTTTTAACTCCTTCCTTTTTGTTGAATATAATGTATAGAAACAAAATAAGAAGGTTATGTGAGATACAGAAAAAGACAAAATGTGCCCCAGCATCTCAAGAGGTTAAGGCAGGAGGATCACAAGTTTGAGGCTAGTCTGAGCAACTTAGTGAGATTTTGTCTTAAAAATAATAAATAAATTGAGCTGGGGATGTGGCTCAGGGGTAAAGCACCCCTGCGTTCAATCCCCAGTACAAAGCTAAACAAAACAAACCCCAAAACTAAAATGTGTTTTTCCTCATTTACCCTGTAATGCAGAATGCCTCTGTGACCACAACATGGGTTGTTTTCCTATAATCCAAGTAATTATCTTTTTTAACTAAGAGTTGAGTTGTTTTACAATCATAAATGCATATAAAAGAACAATGTGATATGCGTTTGATCATAAGCCATAGTTAACTCCCACATCAATTATTTTTGAAGGAGATATGTATTTATTTAGAAGAGTTTATTTTTCTTTACAGTTTTACATATTGAAGAGTTTGTTGTTATCCTTTCATACATGCGCATGTCGTACAATCCCCTTTGCCCTCCCCTCCTTCATCCCCCCACCACTCGTCTGCAAGGCTGCCCCCAGTTTGATTGGTAATCTGTGTTTGATGAGTCTCTTGTCTAAACTTATTCTCTTGCTCTTTCCTATATTGTTCTCTAGCTTCCACATATGAGAGAAAATATTCAGCCCTTAAGCTTCTTGGTTTGGCTAACTTCTTTTTTCTTTCTTTCTTTCAAGAGAGAGGGACAGTGAGAAAAAGAGAGATAGAATCAATTTTTATTGAGTTTTTCATTGCTCTGACACTTGGTTGTGTACATGGTGCTGGGGTTCAAACCTGGGTCCTCGCCCATGCCTGGCAAGCACCTTTATACCGTTGAGCCACTGCTCCAGCCTGGTTTTGGCTAATTTCACTCAGCATGATTTTTTCAATTTCCATCCATTTACCATTAAAGGGCACGGTTTCATTTTTTTAATGGCTGAGTAGAATTTCATGTGATGATACACACACACACACACACACATCAGCCTCTCTCTCTGTCTCTGTCTCTCTCTTTTAAAGAGAGAGGGACAGTGAGAGACAGAAAGAAACAATTTTTTATTTAGTTTTACATGTGGCCTTCATTGCTTCAAGATTTTGTTGTGTACGTGGTGCTGGGGTTTGTACTCGTGTACTAGAGCATGCCAGGCAAGTGCCGTAACTGCTGAGCCATCGCTCCAGCCCCCTACCAGTGTCTTGATCCATTCGCCCAATCACAGGCATCTGGGTTGATTTAATAATTTAACTATTGTGAATTGTGCTGCTATGAACGTTGATGTAGCTGTGTCCCTGAAAAAACAATTTCTTCAGCAGTCACCAGCCGAATGTCCTCTAGTTTGCATTCTGATACCGTCTACCTGAAGATAGTGTCACAGCCCACAAGTTTGAGGGCTCAGTTGCAGAAGACTACCTTCTACCAAGACGCCAGTCCTAAACCCAAGGGTGTTCAACCTGAGCTTCTGACTCACTGGGTATTAATCCCTTAACCCCCTCCTAGGGTTCAACTAATTTGCTGGAGTGACTCACAGAACTCAGGGAAACACTGTACTTATGTTTCCTGGTTTATTGTAAGTATATTATCAAGGATGAACTCTGATACCCAGATTAAAGAGATGCATGGGGTGAAGTGTGGGAAAAGATGCATGGAGTTTCCATGTCCTCTCTAGGGGCACCACCCTCCAGGAACCTCCACGTTCCCAGCTGTCTGGAGGCTCTCTGAACCCTGTGCTTTTATGTTTTGATGGCAGATTCATGACTTAAGCGCAAATGATTAAATCCTGAAGTTCAGGGATTGGGTTGAAAGTCCCAATCCTCTATTCCTGCTTCGGTATTTCTAGTGACCAACCTCCTGGTCACATCCTGATGCTACCTTGGGAGCCTCTAGCCACTATTTATCACTTTAAGTTTACAAAAGACACTTTTTATTTTATTTTAGTTTTTTTAAGAGAGAGAGAGAGAGAGGGAGAATGAGAGAGAGAGAGAGAGAAAGAATCAATTTTATTTAGTTTTTCATTGCTCTGACACTTCAGTTGTGTATGTGGTGCTGGGGTTCGGATCCCGGTCCTCATGCATGCCAGGCAAGTGCGGTACCTCTGAGCCACTGCTCCAGTCCCCAAAAGACACTCTCTTATCAGTGGAAGTTCTTTTTTTTTTTTAAACAACTTTATTTAGTTTTTATTTAGTTTTTCACATGGCCTTAGTTGCTCTAACACTTAGTTGTGTACGTGGTGCTGGGGTTTGAACCTGGGTCCTTGTGCTCACCAGGCAAGTGCCGAAACCGCTGAGCTACCGCTCTAGCCCCATCAGTGGAAGTTCTAAGGGTTTCTGGAGCTGTATGTCAAGAAGCCAGGAAACAGGGCTGGAGCGATGGCTCAGCAGTTACGGCGCCTGCCTGGCATGCACAAGTACACGAGTTGGAACCCCAGCACCACGTGCACAATGAGGTGCCTGAGGAGTGAAAGTCACATGAAAAACTAAATAAAAATTCTTTCTCTCTTTCTCTCTGTCACTGTCCCCTTTTTCTTTAAAAAAAAAAAAAAGCCAGGAAACAGACCAAATATATATTTCACATGATCACAGGATTCATTATGCAGTGTTTAGAGTTCTTCCATTATCAATATCAGTATTCATTTTTTTTTATAGAGAGAGTTAATTTTGTTGTTTTCCTTTTTTTTTTTTCCTGACACTTATTTGTGTATATGGTGCTGGGGTTTGAACCTGGGTCCTCACTCATGCCAGGCAAGTGCCGTAACTGCTGAGCCACTGCTCCAGCCCTCAGTGTTCATGTTTTAGATATCTTTTTATTTGGTCACCAGAGGTTCTCTGCAGTGAATGCATGAATTGTGGATGAGATCGAGGTAAGATTTTTTTTTTTTTTTAAACTCAGTGGCACTTTCCCACTGTTACATCCCTAGTCTTTTTCTTCTTCTTTTTCTGCACTGGGGTTTGAACCTAGAGGCACTTTACCATTGAGCCACATTCCAAGCCCTTTTTAGTTTTTATTTTGAGACAGGGTCTTGCTAAGTTGCTTAGGGCCTTGCTAAATTGCTGAGGCTGGCCTCAAACTTGCACATGTCCTGCCTTAGCCTCCCAGGTAGCTAGGATTTACAGGCTTGCACCTCTGTGTCCTTTCAAGTTTAGGGCGGGAGCCTAAACTATCTGAATTCAAAGCCTGTGTCCTACTGCCTAGAGACTTCAGACGCTCAAAATTGTGGAATCTTTTTTTTTTTTTGTTCTTTTTTATTTGGAATTTTAATCTAGAACCTCTTATTTATTGCCTTTGTTTTGCTAAGGAAGGACCTGGACTAACCTGGAGTGACTTGTGTGGAACAGGTGCTAGGGGAGTGAGAGGAGATGGGTGGAGTCTCTCCCTGTTGACACTCTGATACCCAGGAGTTCGGCACGAGTTCTTTTGAAGATAAATACTTAGGGCAACTAAGGTATTTACCAAGTTGAGTGAATTTCTTATCTCAGGGACATGGCTGAGATGGCCTTGGGGAACCCCAAACCAGGTGCCCCAACAGCTTGGATTTTCTGCCAGGGATTGAGTGACCAGGGCTGAATAGTCTCAGTATTGTTAGATGTTCCAGGAGAGTAAAAGTCAGCAGCCTGTGCCCTGTCCCCAGATATAGACTGACAGCTTCCCCAGGCTTGGAAGGAAAAACAAATGTGTGTATATATATATATATATATATATATATATATATATATTTTTTTTTTTTTTTTTTGGTGTGGTGCTAGGAATTGAACCGTGGGGCACTGTACCATTAACTCCATTCCTTCTGCTTTTAGTGAGATAGGGTCTCACTAAGCTTCTGAAATTGGCTTCAAACTTTTTTTTTTTTTAATA
Organism: Aplodontia rufa; assembly: GCA_004027875.1. Taxonomy (NCBI): domain Eukaryota; kingdom Metazoa; phylum Chordata; class Mammalia; order Rodentia; family Aplodontiidae; genus Aplodontia; species Aplodontia rufa. The sequence goes on along the minus strand of PVKS010022367.1, from coordinate 18,171 downwards.
AAGAAAGAGGACAGGGAGAGAGAGACAGACAGAGAGAATCAATTTTTGTTGAGTCTTTCACATGGCCTTTGTTGCTCCCACACTTAGCTTGTGTACGTGGGTGCTGGGGTTTGAACCCACATACTTGCGCATGCCAGGCAAGCACTGTAACCATGAGCCACTGCTCCAGCCATTGTTTTTTTTTTTTTAAGAAGGACACACAGAGAGAGAGGATCAATTTTTATTGAGTTTTTCACATGGCTTTTGTTGCTCTGACACTTAGTTGTGTAAGTGGTGCTGGGGTTTGAACCCGTGTACTTGCACGTGCTGGGCAAACGCTGTAATCACTGAGCCACTGCTCCAGCCCGTGTTTTTTCTTTTTTTTTTTTTTTAATATCAGGAATTGAATCCAGCTGTGCTTTACCACTGGGTCACATCCCCTTTTTATTTTGGAACAGGTTCTCGGAAAGTTTCTTAGGCCATCTGTATGTTGCTGAGGCTGGCCTCAAACTTGTGATCCTCCTCTCTCAGCCTCAGGAGTTGCTGGAAATGCAGGTGTGTGCCACCACGCACAGCCTTGGAGTGAATGTTCTTTTTTTTGTCTTTCTATAAAATTTATCGTTTGTTTAGGTTGTCTCCTTGGAATGAACCTTAACCTTGGATCTACACTGAATCCTAAGTCCAAGCACAGAGGGAGAGGGGGGAACCTGTACAAAGACCAAGAGGTCTCAATATGGGATATGGTTGGAGAGTTTGGAGGGCTTCAGCCAGGGGGGTGCCAACCCTTTGTTGCTGTATAATAACCACTGCAGGGGAGCAGAGGGGAGGAGGGAGAAGCTTGGGAACATTCAGGCACAGGGCCTCCCTTGCCTCCCAGTTCAGAGGGACATTATTCTCCAGTGTATTAGTTTCCAAAGGCTGCGGTAAGAATCACACATTTAGAGGCATAAATCAATCCATGTTCATTCTTTTACAGTTTTGGAGGTCAGAAGTCTGACATGAATCAAAAGGGACTAAATCAAGGAATTAGCAGGATTGGTTCCTTCCGAAGATCCCCCCCCCCCCCCCCCCCC
>PVKS010022367.1:0-17019 GCA_004027875.1 Aplodontia rufa | reverse complement strand
ATTGAGTTTTTCACATGGCTTTTGTTGCTCTGACACTTAGTTGTGTACGTGGGTGCTGAGGTTTGAACCGTGTACTTGTGCATGCCAGGCAGGCACCGCAACTGCTGAGCCACCACTCCAGCCCCTCTCTTTCTCTTTCCTGTTAAAAGGACCCCTGTGGCTGGGTGCAGTGGCACACGTCTGTAATTCCAGACACTCGGGAGCCCGAGGCAAGAGAATCACAAGTTCAAAGCCAGCCTCAGCAACTTAGTGCGGCACTAAGCAACTTAGTGAGATACTGTCTCAAAATATAAAACAAAAAAACAGCTGGGGATGCGGCTCAGTGGTTCAGAGCTCCTGGGTTCAATCCCTGGTATCAAACAAAAACAAAAACAAAAGTAAACAAACCAAAACAAAATAAAACAAACAAATAAACAAATAACAAATAACCCCCCCTTGTGATCACATAGGGTCACCAGGATAATCCAGAATAATCCCCACTTCTCAAGACCCTTTATTTAATCACCTCTGTAAAGTCTCTTGCCATGTAAGAAAACATAGTCACAGATTCCTGGCATTAGGGGGTGAGCATTGATGGAGGGGTTGGGACATCCCTCAGCCTGGCACACTGGGACGTGGGAGATTCGGTCTCTTAGGGAACTTCTCCAGGAAGCAGGTCCTGGGGTGCCTTTTAGTGAGAATTCCCTTTGGCACTCATTGTCTTCCCTCCCTACAGTTCCTCTGTTTAACTTATCACCATTTCTTGTTAAATCAATATTGCCTATTTACATTATCATGATTGCAATAGAGTCCACAGCTGGACTCCACAGTGCAGTGACCTACGTTTCCTCTCACCTACAGGCGTGTGTTCCCTGAAGTTAATAACTGCTTTGTCTTTCATTTGCTTACTTTCCTAAGTGTTTAGTCTTTCTTATTTTTTTCCCCTCCCAGTACTAGGAATGAACCCAGGAGTGCTTAACCTCTGAGTTCCATCCCTAACCCTTTGTATTTTTTTTATTTTGAGTTGCACAGACTGATTTTGAACTTGTGATCCCGAGCTGCTGGGATTACAGGCATGTGCAACCACAGTGAGCTCACACTGAGTTTTTTCTATTTAGAAGACTTCAGGTGGCAGATTCCAGCCATCTGAGACCCTCATCTGCCTTTTACCTAAAGCTTGACACAGACATGCCCATTCATTATCAGAATCCTAGGCCAGAAGCCTGTGCAGGGGTCCCAACAAACCAGGTCTGGCCACTCGCATCAAAAACCAAAATGAAAAGGTCATGGTGAAAACCTGGAAAGGAGACTTTATTTTATTTTTTGATACCAGGGATTGAATCTAGGGCACTCAATCACTGAGCCACATCCCCAGTCCTTTTATTAAAATTTGAGATAGGGTCTCACTACATTGCTTAGAGCCTTGCTAAGTTGCTGAGGCTGGCTTTGAACTTGTGCTCCTCCTACCTCAGCCTCCCAAGTTGCTGGGATTATAGGTAGGCATCACCATGCCTGGCTGGAAAGGAGACTTTAATCAATATAGCAATATTGGGAAGGGAAAGTGAGACCCAGCATCTCAATTTTGTTTTAAGGGTACCGACAGGAGCTGTAGGTTTAAATAAATGAAGAATGGGCCAGGGAGAGAGAAGAGTAATTAAGCTGTCTTGGTCAGTGGTCGGGTTGAACATTATTTCAGTTCTGTTTCTGAGAGGTGGCTCTGGTCAAGCCCTCATTGCCTGAGGGGCATTCCCACTTGTTGCTCAGGCTGTTTGTCTATCAGACCTGTTTATCCAGATCTGTGAAGAGGGCAATGACTAGAGACATCTATGCTCCACTCCAGCGAGCTGATGCTGTGGAAGCCGACATTTGAGTGTCCCTGCAGATCTTGTGTCAGTCTTGAAGGGGATTATATAGGTCAGGTAAACTTAGGGTGAATAAACCCTCTATTACTCGTGTTTAGATGAGCACCCTTGAGGTGATGAATATGCGCTATTCTGCTTTTAGTTACCCCTAGGGCATCTTCAGATCCAAGTGTGCGCTTTTAGCAAAACGGCTTCTCTAAAGCCCTGTTACACTTTCATGAACCCCAGACACAAAATGCACAGGGTCACCCCTTTCCCACCAGACTGAATGCTCCTCAGATCTCTTGTAACAATAACAGAGAATGAATGTCCCAGGGCATCTCAGGGCCCTGGAACCCTCTGCAGCCCAGCACCTGCTTCCCCCCACACTTCCAGTCTCATTGCACTCCTCTTCAAGGATCGGATCCTCCAGGCCACCAGGAGGCGCTGTGAGCAAAATAATGATGACTGCTCAGAGGCTGAGGAGGAGGGGTGGAGTGGGAGGAGGATACTGTGATCCCATTTAACTGGGGCTCCCACTTTACAGATAAGAAAACCTAGGCTCAGGCAGGTGATTCTGTTGCTTAAGTTCACAGAGCTCAGAAACAACTGGGGCAGGATTGAACCTAGACGTTCTGGCAATGAAGAATTTCTCTCTGAAGTGTTGTGTATGGCAATATGTGGCTTTGGGTTAGCGTAAAGAGGTGGGTGAGGTTTTGGTGGAGCAAAATTTTCCGTGCAAACTGGGTGTGCAGCTTAGTGGTGGGGTGTATGGGTGCGCATGAGGGGCCTTGGGCTCAATCCTCAGAACCCCCCATCTGTGTGAAAATAATGATAATATTGATAATAGCATAAGTAACTAATATTAATTTAAGACTTTGTATATACCAAGCTTCATCTTAAGCCCTTTGCCTGCGCACTTTAAAAAACAGGAAAAACTGGGTGTTGGGCAGCAAATGTTCAGGTGTGGATGATTTTTATTGGGATCTGCGGCTCTGGGGCCAGATTCACCTGCACTGCCATAGTCAGGGCGGGCAGGGGAAGTGGAACACAGCCAGGCTGGGCAGCAACTTTATAGTCTGGGGTGGGCAGAGGAGGTTTGAGGGCCTTGTCCTTCAGAGATTGGCTGGTGACTCCATCAATCATCGGGGGATTGCCAGAAGCCATTGGGGCTTGTCTCCCAGGGTCTGATTGGTCCTTCCTTTCCTGCTGGCTGCCTGATGCCCTGCCCCATCCAGCTGCCTGGAATCACCTAACGCATACCTTGGTAAATCTTCATAATATCACTGAGAAGTAGGTAGCATTTTATTTTTTTGGGTCCTGGGGATTGAACTCAGGGCTGCTTAACCACTGAGCCACATCCCCAGCCCTTTTTATTTTTTATTTTGAAACAGAGTTTCACAGAGTTGCTTCAGGTCTTGCCAAATTGATGAGGCTGGCCTTGAACCTGTGATCCTTCTCTCCTGTCTCAGCCTTCCGAGTTGCTGAGATTATAGATGTGCACCTCTGGGCCTGGTAATAACTTTACTTAAAAATAAAATCATTTAAGGATACTTAGAGGCTTCATTGAAGAAAATCAGAAGTAGATTTTTAGGCCATCGAACATGATAAAAGTCTAGTTTCCCAAAGACCAGGGTCTTTGGACTGTGGTCTCTTCTAGCTAAGGACTCTAGTTGTTGGGCACTGTCAGCAACAGCAGACACTGCTGAGATTCAGTGACTTAACGTTGGCTACAATTGTCTACCGAGCCAGAGGGGAAGAGAAAGGGAAGGCTGGAAGGTGGAATCAGGGATCAGGCTGTTTTCCATACCTCATCCCTAAATCTCATTGTGGTTTAATTTGAGTTTCTTAATTACTTGTGTTGTTGAGCATTTTTTTCCCTATGCTTTCTGTCTTCTGTGTATTTTCTTTAATGAAGGGTCTGTTCAAATCCTTCATTTCCCATCTTTTGTCCTGGAATCCACCTTTCTAATTAAAATCAGCCTTCTGGGTTTTTTAACTGACATACCAGCCACTACAAGGCTTCTCGATGACATGTGTTCCTGCTCCTTCAGCTGTTCCACTCATGACAACAAATTCCCCAATGAAAAACTTTTTTTTCCTGACTTTCATAGCATTTTAGAACTTCATGTTAGGTTTAGCATTTTATTTCCTTAGTACAAATAGTTAAATGCCTGTTTTTGTGTACTTTGCACAAATGAAACTTGCAGTACATATTTTTTTGTACCTGGCTCCTTTATTCAAAGCTAGGTTTCTAAGATCCATCCTTTTTTTATTTTTTGGCAATAGATATTTTAATTTTTGTTTCATTTTTATGATGACAAATAATTTTAAAGTTTATTTCCTTTTTGGTTGCTTAAATACAAAGCTAAACCACAAACAGGTACAACCAAGACATGTTGTTTCACATTTAAATACTCCTGTCAAATCCTTCTCCAATTTGCTGACCCCTGACCAGGCTCGGGGTGTGTGTTCTTAGGTAGCATAGTCCTGAGGCCCAGGATGGGCATAAGGATGAGGACAGGTCTCACCCCTGTCTCTGATCAGTTTATGTGGCGCCAGGGTGAACAGGAGCCCTTGTCCCATGGACTGAAGGTGAACAGGGAGTAAGAATCAGAACCCCTGGACAGGGAAAAGGAAGCCAGCTACCCCTCCTGCTGCCATATTTGAGGTGAGAATTCAAGTCTTATCCTTGCTCCTTTGCTATGGGCCCTCAAAGACCTGATGCCTGTCTTTGAGGCTGAGGTGGCAGTTGGGGAGGGGTCCTGGGCTCCAGGCTCACAATTCAGGTTCTGAGATCCGTCCTTTCTGTTGTATAAAACAACAGTTCATTCATTTCCCGTGCTTCAGAGCAATGCACCGTATGAGTATACAGTGATTTATTCATCCTGCTCCTTTGCCCTCATTTTTGTTTACACACAATAAAACCCAAAAGCTTTTAAGCACACCGCTCAATGGGACATGGGCATCATAGATATTATTATATGCTAAAAATTATCTTGAGTGGCTCTGTTATGCCCAGTCTCCAGTTGATAGCCACAAAATATAGCCACGATTCTGACCTCTGTCACATAAAGTACTTTTGCCTGTTATAAAATTTCACATAAATGGAATTATAGGGGTCTGGAGCAGTGGCTCAGTGGCTGGAGCACTTGCTTGGCAAGTGTGAGGACCTGGGTTCGAACCCCAGCACCACATACACAACTAAGTGTTGAAGAAAAAAAGGCCAGATGAAAAAATAAATAAAGTTGATTCTCTCTCTTCCTCTTTTTTAAAAAACTAAATAAATGGAAATATAGCATATAGAATATATATTATTTTTCCAAATTTTAAATCCATTTTGGGAAGTAATTTCAAACATACAGGAAAACTTCAAGAACATAGTACAAATGATGTCCATTATAATCATCTTTTTTAAGAAAGAGAGAGTTAATTTTTCCCCTTTATTTATTTATGTATGCAGTGCGAGGGAATGAACTCTGAATCTAGTGCATGCTGGGCAAGCGCTCTACCACTGAGCCACCTCTCCAGCCCCTAATGTCCATTATACTCTTTTCTTAACCTACTCTGAAACAATTCGTTCCGTATTATCTATCATCATTTATCATCTAGCAATTTATCTATCTATGTCTGTTTTGTGTTGCTATAACAAAATACCACAGACTGGGTATTTTGTAAAAAACAGAAATCTACTCCTTGCAGATCTGGAGGCTACAAGGTCAAGGTGCTGGCAGGTTGAGTTCAGTTTCATCTTCAAAGATTGTGTCCTTCAGAGGGGAGGAATGGAAAGTGGAAGGCCAAGAGAAGCAAATGCCTTTTAATTAAGCCCTTTCGTAAGGGGCATCTAGTCATATTCACGAGGACAGAGCCCTCAAGATGCAGTCATTTCCCGAAGGTCACACGCTTTGTGTTAGCCATCTTTCCATTGCTGTGACAAGTACTTGAGATAGATCCACTTTAAAAGGAGAAAGATTTAACCTGGTTCATGATTTCAGAGGTTTCAGTTCATGGTCACTTGATTGACAACCTTTCTTTTCTCCTGGGAATTGAACCCTGGGGTGCTCTGCTGCTGAGCTACATGCTCAGCTCTTTTTATTTTTTATTTTGAGACAGGGTCTCACAAAGTTGCCCAGGCTGGCCTCGAATTTGAGATCCTCCTGCCTCAGCCTCCTGAGTTGCTGGAATTACAGGCATGCACCACCACACCCAGCTCAACTACAGTAAATTTAAGATTGATCAGAGACCTTTTATGTTTGAGGGCTATCTTCTATCATTTTGAGAAGCAATTTGACAAATTTGAAACAAGATGGCAGTTTCTGTGTTGTCCCAGTGACTCACTCAGGTTCCAGTCTCCAGAGGCATCACAACAGTTAAGACCAGGGCCACTGGGGTTTTGGAGAAGAGAAAACATTCAAACCTAAGCACTGTGTTTCTGTTTAGCTTTTTTAGTAGGCAGACAGACTACTGGAGTTTGATACAGACAGTGCACCCCATTAGCAAAGAGACTTTGATTGAGTTATGTGACCTTCTATGCCTCCATTCCCCCAATGGTAAAATGGGGATACTTTTAGAGTTACACAGTGGAAATATTTACAGGTGAATCAATACAATGTCACAACTTTCTTTAAAATAATTTGGAATTTTTTTTAGAGAGTTGAGGGGGGAGAGTCAATTTTATTTATTTATTTAATTTTAGATTTTTTTAAAGAGAGAAGGACAGTGAAAGAGTGAGAGACAGAGAGAGAGAGAGAGAGAGAGAGAGAGAATCAATTTTTATTGAGTTTTTCACGTGGATTTTGTTGCTCCGACACTTAGTTGTGTACGTGGGTGCTGGGACTTGAAATAGTATACTTGCGCATGCCAGGCAAGCACCATAACTGCTGAGCCACTGCTCCAGCCCCCAATTTTATTTATTTATTTATTTATTTATTTTTAAAGAGAGAGGGAGAGAAAGACAGAATCAATTTTATTTAGTTTTCCATGTGGCCCTTGCTGCTTTGAGATTTCATTGAGTATATGGTGCTGGGGTTTGAACTCGTGCACTCATGCATGCAAGGCAAGCGCTGTAACCGCTGAGCCACCACTCCAGCCCCCAATTTTATTTATTTTTTATTTATTTATTTATTTATTTTTGGCCCACCCTTAGTTGTATATCTGGTGTGCTAGGGTTTGAATCTGGGTCCTCATGCATGCCAGGCAAGTGCTCTACCACTGAGCCACCTTCCAGCACCTGAATTTTTTTTTGGTGGGAAGTGGAGGGGAATGTTGGGAGTAAAGATGAAACAACAGATGCTAGAATTTGTGGGGAAGCAGTAGGGCAGACGGCTAACCTAACAAAACCTCAAACTGAATGACTTTCAGAGTAGCAGGGGGATGGCTCTCTAGGATACTTGGAGGTGTAGGGAGGGGGATGGGGAGGGGAAGGGTATATGAAGAACTCATAGGAGTCTGGAGATTGGGAAGATGGGGGAACCGTCCCAGAAGCCGATGTCATTCCTCCGCGAGCTACCCATTTAATGCATGAGCTCTTCTGGGGGAAACTGCAACAGGTAAAACCAAAGCTGGTCATCCATGTTTTGGCTTCTCCCCTGGATAACAAAGTTTATATCCATTGATTGCTACTGTTTTGATAATGTTTTCCCCTCAACTGTATCTCTATATACTTCTAAAAAAAAAAGATGAAACAAGATTGGCCATGAGTTGCTTGTTGTTGGAGCTGAATGATGGATAGACCCTTGTATCATTTTTTTTCAAAGAAAGAAAAGTACAATAAAAGTGGGGATGGATGGATGTGATAAATCACCTGACTTGTTAGGATGAGGGATCGGGTAATTTAAATGAAATCTAAATAAAGCACTTAGAACAATGCTTGAATAAAAGCTATGGGTTAGTTGATTTTTATCTTGTTGCAACTCAGACCAGTCGCCACCAGGTGACGCTAACTCCAGCTGCTTTGGGAGCTCAGACTCAGATTATGAGCCCTGAGTTGATTTCCCGCTGCCGCTGCCTAGCTGAGACCTCTCAGTATCTCTCTAGCTGAGACACCGTCTGTTTCTTAGCCTCATTTTATTCATTTATAAACTGTGGATATTAATAGTTGCAATGTCAAATTGTCAGGATCATTCAGAGCCGGTGAAGTAGAGTCCTAGCTGCATGCCTCTGTGGACACCCTTCTTTCTGGGGCTGGCTCTGCCTCTGAGTTCCTCCTTTTTCCTATGGGGATTTTCTCTCCTGCTCAAGTGATTGTGAAACTCAGGAAAAGCGACAAACGGAAAATGTTTGATAAAATGGGAAACCTTGCTCAGCAGAGACACTAGAGGGCGCAGTGTTCCTAGAAGACGCAGGAAGGTTGAGGAAGCCAGAGTTCCTCAGACAGGTTGGGATTTCAGGCTGTGTCTATAAGACCTGAGCTAGAATTTCAGTTCCAGCCCCAACAACCTGTGTGGCGTTGGACAAGTGACTTCACCAGTATGCCCCTTTATAAAATGAATATTTTAGCAAGTATTTTAAAATGAGCATTTTATCTCTGAATAACGTACACATTTCACAGTAGATAAATAACAAGGGCTCAATTTGAAACAGTAGGTAAAGAATTTAATGCAGGTGTGTTAGCTGGCTTTCTGTCACTACAACAAAACACTTGGGCTTATTTTGGCCTATGGTTTTAGAGGTTCCAGTCCAATGGTGGGGATTATGTCACAGGACGAACTTCTCCTCATGGCCAGGAAGGGGTTGAGGTCCTACAGTTCACCCTGAGGGCCAGTGACCTAAGGACTTAGTTTTGATCACCTCCCAATGGCATCACCCTGGGGAACAAGACTTTAACACATGGACTTTGTGTTTGTCTTTCTTTTTTTTTTAATTCAGAAATTTATTTGTTGAACAATCAAACAAGCTTGTAATGAAATTATATATATATATATATATATATATATATATATATATATATTCTGAAAATTAGATTTACACCCAGGAGTCCCCCCCCCCCAATTACCCATCCTTATCTCTCTCTCCCTCTTTCCCAATATATCTCTACAAATGCCTTAGGTTATATGACATTACACCTTATCCGGATTTAAAACATGATACTAGGATACTAGCCTTCATTTCTCAATGGCCAGGGTCTAGCTCCAGCCTCCACAGATGAGTGGAGACATTCGATCCTTGGTTCTCTGGGTTATACTGATTTCACTCAGCATAATTTCTTCCATAGCCATCCATTTATCTTCAAAGGCTGCAATATCATTGTTTCTAATTGCTGAGTAAAACTCCATGGTATATATGTACCACAGTTATTGGATTCGTTCATGCACTGAGGGGCATCTGGGTTGTTTCCATAATTTAGCTATTGTAAATTGAGCTTCTATGAACATCGATTTCGCTGTGTCACTGTAATGTGCTGATTCTAAATCCCCTGGAAAAATACCCAAGAGAGGAATAGCAGGATCATATGGTGGGCTCATCCCTAGTTTTTTGAGGATTCTCCACACTGCTTTCCAGAGGGGCTGGACCAGTCTGCCGCTCCTCCAACAGTAACACATGGACTTTGAATACATGGGCCTTCAAGTTTCTTCTGTCAACCTGTCCCAACTCCTGTCCTTTAATGCCAGCTAAGCATTTATTATATGTATCTTCTTCTCTGCATCTCTGCTGCTGCTGCTATACTTTGAATTTGTCCTTCTGCAAAAGATACTGAAATCCTAGCCCATTGTACCTGTAAAAATGTGACCTTGTTTGGATCTTGAGTCTTTGCAGATGGTCAGGTTAAGATGGTGAGTCATTAAGTGGCTTCAATGCAAGGTCATTGCCTTCACAACAAAGGGAAGTTTGCGCACAGTGAAATTCACAGGGAGGCCGTGTGAAGGTGAAATAAGAGCTTGAGTTTTCTATCTACAAGCCAAATATTGGCAGCAAATCACCAGAAGGTGGGAATTCTCCAGTGCTGTAGCACTGGGAAGGAACCAGCCCCTCTGACATTTTGATAGTACTTTGTTGTTGAAGCCGCCAGCGTGTGGCACTGTGTTCTGGCATCCTGGCTGACTTATGCAGCTACCACGGTGCACGCTCCTTGCCTGCTACCTGTGCAGCTTTCCCAAGAGGTCCAATTGTCCCTGTTCTCACAGCAGCCGCAGGCCTCTCATCAAAATGCAAGTCTGGTCATGTCCCTACCCTCTGCTTTTGGGATAACAGTCTGTTGGGTCAGCTTTCAAGTCCAGTCGCCTAGTATTTTCATGACTTATGACCTCAGTGTATCCAGGGAGCTGTTCACGTGCCACCCTCTTTCCTGACTGCCCGGCCTTGGCCTGTTTGTCCTCCTACCTAGTTTTGTTTTTCTTCACGGTATTTGACAACCTGATGCGATGTTACATATCTATTGCACTAGAATGCAAGCCCCAAGAATGCAAGAGATGGATATCATGCCAGGTGTGGTGGCACACGGCTGAGAGCCTAGCTCCATAGAAGGCTGAGGAGGGAGGATTGTAAGTTTGAGGCCAGCCTGGGCAACTTGGTGAGACCGTCTTAAAATAAAAAATAAAAGGACTGGGAATGTAGCTCAGTGGTAGAGTGTCCCTGGGTCCAATGCCTTAAAAAAAGAGGAAGAAGAGAAAAGAAAGAGAAAGGAATGGATGGATAATGGAAATATTTTGAAGGGATAACCCAGTGGGGGCCAATAAGCCACAGGTGTCTCAGAAGAGAGGATGCTGTGACCTCATGGCCTCCTTCCAAGAGAAATTCCTCCAGAGATTAAGGTTTATTGTCCAGGGTGGGGCTTGTCTTCAAAGAAGGATTCTAATGAGACCTACACGTAGGAATGTCACCTGAGTAGAGGCCCCAGGCTTAGGCTCCTTTCTTTAGGCCTTTGTTGTGAGAACTCGACTCACTGAGCTTCAGTTCCCACCTTCAGGAGTTATTCCATTATTGTTCCAAGCAGAGATCATATTACACGTGTCTAAAACCTGAACAATCAGAACAGTTACTGGATGTACTCTGTGGCAGGAGGAGGGCTGTTAGCTCCCCCCACAGGCAAATGTTAACCCCTTGGGTCCTGGATGCTGGGGATCTCTGGAGGTGCTGGGATAGGTCATGGATCCTCTGGCTTCCAGGCCACCAGGAGGCACTTTAGGATTTTACCATTATGATAGCCATGCCAGCCTTGTCCCCCTGACCCTAAATGGCTGTAGTTCCATCATTTAAGAACTCCACAGGTAAGCCGGGCACAGTGGGACATGCCTATAATCCCAGGGGTTGGGAGGCTGAGGCAGGAGGATTGCAAGTTCAAGGACAGCCTCAGCAACTTAATGAGACACTGTCTCAACAACAAAAAATAAAAAAACAGTCTGAGGATGTGGCTCAATGGTTAAGCACCCCAGTTTAAATCTCTGGCACTAAAAAGAAAATAAAAAATAAAAAGAATACAGCATCCATGGGAAATCTCCATTAGCCATATCTTACTTCCTTTCCCATACTTTTCTCTAGTTCTGCTGGACACTCATCTGCTTGCTGTTCCCCACCCCATCTTGGGGACTTTGCACTGGCTGTCCCTTCTGCTTGGAATGCTTTTTCCTAATATATCTAAACGGCTCCCATCCACACTTCCGCTAGGCCTTTACTCAAATAACCACCTTCTCAAGGGGTTCCCTCTCCCCTCCCTATTTAAAATAGCTGACCTTTCTGTTCTCAGCATTTCCTGTGCCCCCTCCTTACTTTATTTTTGTCACTTCTCACCATCTGTGATACTAGACTATTTTGTTTATTATCTGTTTCCTAACAAACTTGAGAGCAGGGATTTTTGTCAGTCTTATTCACAGCTATGATGCCAGTTGCAAAGCTGGCTCTGAATAGATATTTGTTGAGTGGGTGAATGAATGAAGGAAACTGAATGAGGCCCATGACACCTACTCCACTTGTTGGGAAGTTTAAGTAAGAAGACCTGCAGGGCGTAGGGACACAGTCCAGAGTTATCGCACAGCATGTGTGAGGCTCTGAGTCCAATCTGCAGCATGTACCTGAACATATGTGTGTGCACGCATGCACACACATGTACACACACACACACACACACACACCCCCAGGGAGCACTCAGTACATACATCCCGTGACAGTAATGCTGATGATGAGGTTGGTACTGGGGATTGAACCCAGAGGCACTCTACCACTGAACCACATCCCCAGCCCTTTTTATTCTTATTTATTTACTTTTAAAGAGAGAGAGGGACAGTAAGAGAGAGAAAGAGAGAATCAATTTTATTCAGTATTTCATGTACCTTTCATTGTTGTCACTTTGTTGTGTATGTGGTGTTGGGGTTTGAACCCATGTCCTTGTGCCTGCCCGGCAAATGCTCCAATTGCTGAGCCACTGCCCCAGCCCCCCTTTTTATTTTTTATTTTGAAACAGGCTGAGATTTGAACTTGCAATTGTCTTGCTTCAGCCTCCCCATACCTGGGGTTACAGGCATGGGTTCCCATGCCAAGCTCCCTGATTATTACTGATGTGATATTCTAAATGGTCACGACTCTATGACTGGAGAAGCAGCAGGGTATTGTGATGCCAGACGTTTCAAATACCACCAATGTTTGCACTTATCAGCTGTTAAACTATGTCCCTCTGTTTCCTCATTTTAAAAATAGACTTATTGTACACAACTAAGTGTCAGGGCAACGAAGGCCATGTGAAAAACCTCAATAAAAATTGATTCTCTCTGTCTCTGTCTGTCTCTCTCTTACTGTCCTTCTCTCTTTAAAAAAAATGGACTTATTACTACCTACTTCTTAAAGTTATGGAAGGAACCCAGGTGTGGAGGCATACCTGCAATCCCAGTGACTGGGGAGTCTGAGGATCACAAGAGAATGAAGGCCAGCCTCTGAGATTCTGTCTCAAAATAAAAAAAAAAAAAAAGGACTGGGGATGTATGTAGCTCAGTGGTAGAGCACCCTTGGGTTAAATCTCCAGCAAGACATACACACACACGCACACTTATGGGATTAATAATGATTTCATAGCTGCAAAATATTTACGTCGTTGCCTGGCACGGACTAGGCAGTTAGAAAAGGTCAGCTGTTGGTATGTTATTTTCTTCAACTACTCCACTTTTCTTTCTTCCTTTTTTTCTTCAGATAGTACACGTTTTTAACATGCAACTTCATAATGTAAACTAATTACTCTTTGAAATCCATAAACGTTTTTTTTTTTTTTTTTTTAAGTTTCAACAGTACTGGGGATGGAGCCCAGGGCCTTGCCCCTGCTAGGCAAGTGCTGTATCACTGAGCTACATTCCCAGCCCATAAACCCGTTTTTAAAACAGGTAATCAGGCTGTAAAATCAAAGTGATTAAAACTAAGGGCCATATACTTTATTGTCCACACTGGGATTGTTTTGAGAGTGAAAAGAGCTGCTATCAATAATTAAGCCAGGTCAGGAGGCGTCAGCTAGACTGAACCTGGCAGGTCCAGGGGGATGATCAACCTTGTGGTGAACTCATCATTCCACAGGGGATGCAGGGGACCTAGGGAGCAAGCTGTTCTGCTGTTGTTACACAACTTGTTTCCCTGGGTGCCTTTGCAGAACCAACCTGAACTAATCTGAGACTGAATTATGCAAAAGACAGGAGTGGTGTGTGTGTGTGTGTGAATGGAGTGGAGAGGAGTGCGCAGGAGCATGTGATTCCTCTCTCCCCTTGCTCCTGTAGGTTCTGAGGCTCAGAAGCAGGAGTGGCAGCAACCTGGGCCTGCCCCTCTGCTCCTGCAGGGAGTGGGTGGTGGCAGGGGGATGGAGGATGTGACTTGTGCCTCAGATGATTGAGCTACCTGGGAACAGTACATGTGCAGCTAGAGGAATTCATTCATTCATTCATTTATTATTATTATTATTTTTTCATCTGGCTTTAGTTTTTCTGATACTTAGTTGTGTTTGTGGTGCTGGGGTTTGAACCCGGCTCCTAGCACAAGCCAGGCAAGTGCTCCAACCACTGAGCCACTGCTCCAGTCCTAGAGGGATCTATTGAAAACATAAATCAGCTCAATGTTAGAGCCCTTGCCTAGCATACCTGAGGCTGTGGATTCATCCCCAGCACTACAAAGCAAAAATCAAAACACCAAAAGTCAGATCAAGTTCCTTCTCTGCCCCAAAGCTTTCTACACGTTCTATCTGATTCAACCTTCTCTGTTCTCATCTGCCCTGCTCACTCATCTTGCTGCCTCTTCCAGGCATGGTCCTGACACAGGGCCTTTGGCCTGGCTGTTCCCTCTTTTCCTTTAGACATCTGTGCTCTGAACTCTCATCTTCACATTTCTGTTCAACTGCTCTGTCCTGGCAAGGTCTTCTCTGTCCACCCTGTGATGGTGAACGGCCCCTTCATGCTCCTGCCCCTCTCACCCTGCTGTGATCTGATTTTCCTGTGGATTTTATAACTTTCTGTCATTTCACACAATTTGGTTACTTCCCACATCCTTTGATTACTGTTTATCCCCGTCCCCTCCCCTTCTGCAGTTCTGTATGGATAAGAGTTTTGCCTGTGTTTGCTGTGATATCCTCAGCACTACAGCAGTGCCTAGAACAGGGTAGGTGCTTGGTGAGGATTTAAGTGAAGACTAACCATGCACGTATGAAGCAGATCTTTTTATGACCCCACTTTATAGATGAAGGAACTGAAGTGGTGAGAGGGGAAGCCACTTGACCAGGGTCACACAGCCAGAATAAGTGCATAACCAGGATTCATTGTAAAATTTTCATGTATTCAGGAGATATTTATTGAGCTACTGTGTGTCAGATGTTGTTCTAGGAACATCGGGGGATGCAGCGGTGGCTATGTGAAGGAAGACCAGACACGGTGTCAGACTCTGCAGCCCACCCATGGACCCAATAAAATCTCTGTGTTGTACACATGTGGGAAAATGAGGTCCGGAAACGGAAGCAAGGCTCAGGCTCACAGTCAGGTGATGGCTGATGTTAGGGTGGGAGGTGAGCTTGGATCTGTAGGTGCTGTTATGGCTGCAGGATGAGCTGGAAAGGTGGTGGCTCCTTCCCGAAGCCACTGATCTGGGGCTGCAGGTCCAGGACTGCAGGGGGCAGTGGTGAGGAGGGTGAGCAGCAGGGCAGCAGCCAGGTCAGGTAGAGAAAGAGTTCAGCAATGGCCAGAGTCTCTCCAGGGCCTGCTCAGGACCCTGTGGGAGTAGGAGATACATCAGAGAGGAAGGTGGGAAGGCAAGAGATCAGAAAGAAGGAGGTGGGAGAGCCGGATCAGAGAGGGAGTGAGGCAAAGACAGACAGAAAGGGGTGGGAGGTTCAGATACCAGAGACCTGGAGAGACAGACAGAGACAGGTCAGAGCTAGATGAGGGGAGACGGAGGGCGAGAGAGAGCAATGATGTGTGTGTGTGTGTGTGTGTGTGTGTGTGTGTGTGTGATCCCAGATGATCTTTGAGCTGCTGTCTGAGCCACAGATGGTTTAAAATTATCTTACTCCAGCCAGATAGGGTGGCACACACCTGGAATCCCAGCAACTTGGAAGGCTGAGGCAGGTAGGTTGCAAGTTTGAGGCTAGCCTGAGCAACTTAGCAAGACCCTGTCTCAAAGAAAAAAAAGAAAAAAAAGCATTGTCCTAGTCAATTTTGCATTGCTCTCACAGATTACCACAGACTAGGTAATAAGTAAAGAATTCGAGTTTATTTGGCTCGTGGTTATGGAGGCTAGGAGGAGCAAGAGGGTGGCGCCGGCGTCTGGCCAGTGATTCTGTGTTCTGGTCTCGTATGGCAGAAGAGCAAGAGAGCAGGTGTGTGAGACAGAAGAAACTGGAGCGAACGTACTGCAATAAATAACTCTGTTCTGTGATAATGGCATTAATCTGTTCATGAAGGTCGAACCCTGATGACCTAATCACCTCTTAAATGTCCCACTTATTTTTTTTTCCTTTTGTACCAGGAATTGAATCCAGTGATGCTTAACCACTGAGCCACATCCCCAGGTCTTTTTATTTTTTATTTTGAGACAGGGCGTCGCTAAGTTGCTTAGGGCCTCCCTTAGTTGCTGAGGCTGGCTTTGAACTTTTGAGCCTCCTGCCTCAGCCTCTGAGTTCCTAGGATTATAGGCCTGTGCCACCACACCTGACTGGACCCACTTCTTTTTTTAAATTAATTTTTTAGTTAATGCATTATAATTGTACATAATGATGGGATTTGTTGTCACATATTCCTATATGCACACAATACAGAAGTACGCTTTGGTCAACATCCCTGCCCCCTGTACCCCTCCACCTCCCTCCTCCCATCCCCAGATCCCTTGCCTCTTTTATGTGGTCCCACTTCTTAATATGGTCACAATGGCAAGTCAATTCCAGCACGAAGATGGGAGGGGACATTCAAACCAAGATGGTGATTTCCGCTAAATCTTCCCTGATTTCCTCCCTAAGTGGATATCTTCATCCTACCATAAACCAAGACACTACAGATTCTTGTCCATCTGTGAGGGAGAGTGTCCCAGCTGGTCATCTCAGTGTGGACAGCTCCAATGGAGAAGTGAAGCCACCCCTTGGTCCAGGGAGGAGACAGCAGCACCTACACAATCCACCCAGAGTAGCCGCGTCTGAGGTGCTGTGGCTTCCAAGGAGCCCAGCACCAATCCTGCTTCCAATCTGCCACGAGGGTGGTGGGTGCTGTGGCTCATCCCTGGACCAGCCTCCGCTATGCCCGGCAGTAGCTTCAGGACTGAATGGGTGTGACCCTGCGGTGGGCTTGTAGGGGTTGCTCCCTCAGAAACACACTCACGTGTGGCCCAAGACTCCTCCTCTCACGCAGGAGCTGAGTGAAAAGGTGGAAGCAATCTAAACGCGCACCAGCGTGGAGAAGTGAAGAAAGTCAGGCAGCCTCAGAGGAGTGAGCTGGAGTTGACTGCTGCAGTGGAGAACGTCCAAGGTGAAGGTTGAATGGGGGGGGGGGCAGAAAGCTAGGTGAACTCTTCGCCCCCGTGCAATGGTGCAATGTTTTTTTCTTTTAAGAATAGAAAGGGAGAGAATGAGAGAATCACTTTTATTTATTTATTTTTCCCTGTGGCCTTTGTTTCTCCGACACTTAGCTGTGTATGCGGTGCTGAGGTTTTTATTTTTTTTTTATTTTTATTTTTTTATTTTAATTTTTTTATTTTTGAGCAACCTTACAAGATTTTAACAAAACAATATAAAATGTGTATAAGATGTGTATATATTCTG
>PVKS010022366.1:0-33826 GCA_004027875.1 Aplodontia rufa | reverse complement strand
TCCCTTTCTCTGTCTCTCTCACTGTCCCTCTCTCTTAAAAAAAAAAAAAAAAAACCTCTGGAGAAGATAGGGACCAAAGGAAAATACTTTAATTTTGTAAGAGCCATTTATGACAGACACATAGTCAACATTATGCTTAATGGAAAAAGACTGAAAGCATTTCTACTGAATTCAGGAACAAGACAAGGATATCCACTTTCACCACTCTTATTCAATATAGTCCTTGAAACCCTAGCCAGAGCTATTAGACAAGAGAAGGAAATCAAAGGAATTTGAATAGGAAAAGAGGAAGTCACAATGTCTCTACTTGCTGATGACATGATCCTATATCTAAAAGACCCAGTAAATTCCCTGAGAAGACTCCTAGAGCTTATAAATAATTTCAGCAAAGTGGCAGGCTATAAGATCAACACCAATAAATCACTAGCTTTCCTTTACTCCCGCAACAAGTCCACTAAAGAAGAAATCAGAAAATCTGTCCCATTCACCATCTCCTCCAAAAAACTAAAATACTTGGGCATCAACTTTACAAAGGACCTCTACAATGAAAACTATCAAACACTAAAAAAAGAAATTGCAGAAGTCCTAAGTAGATGGAAAAACATTCCATGCTCACGGTTAAGCAGAATTACTATAATCAAAATGGCCATTCTCATCAAAGCCCTATAGAGATTTAATGCAATCCCCATCAAGATTCCAATGTTATTCTTCACAGATATAGAAAAGGCAATTCTCAAGTTCATATGAAATAACAGAAGACACAGATTAGCCAAAACATTACTCAGCAAGAAGGAAGAAGTAGGGGATATCTCAATGCCTGACCTGAAATTATACTACAGGGCCATAGTAACAAAAATGGCATGTTATTAGTATCAAAACAGAACTGAAAACCAATGGAATAGAATAGAGGATTCTGAAATGAACCCCCATGCCTTTAACTATCTGATATTTGATAAAAGGGGCAAAAACATAATGTGGAAAGAAGATAACCTGTTCAACAAATGGTGTTGGACAAATTGGACAGCCATGTGTAAACAACTGAAACTGGATCCTTACTTTTCACCCCACACAAATATTAAATCAAAATGGTTCAAAGATCTGGATATTAAGCTAGCAACTTTAAATTTACTTGAAAACGAAGTCAAATCAACACTACAGGACATAGGGGTTGGTGCTGCCTTCCTTAATAAAACTCCTATGGCACAAGCAGTAAAGTCAAGAATAAATGAATGGGATGCAATTAAACTAAAAAGCTTTTGCACAGCTAAAGAATTAATCAAAAGGGTCAAGAGAGATCCTACAGAATAGGAGAAAATTTTTGCCAGCTACACCTCAGACAGAGGGCTAATATCCAGTATATACAAAGATCTAAAAAAACTAAACACTAAAATCACAAATAATACAATCAATAAATGGGCTACAGATATAAAAAGAAACTTCTCAGCAGAGGAAGTCAAGAAAGCTCATAAATATATGAGAAAATGCTCTACATCATTAGGAATAAGAGAAATGCAAATCAAAACTTCAATGAGATTCCACCTCACTCCTGTTAGAGTGGCAAAAATGAAGAATATGAACAACAACAGATGCTGGAGTAGCTGTGGGAAAAGAGGAACACTGTCACATTGCTGGTGGGACTGCAGACTGGTTCAGCCACTATGGAAAGCAGTGTGGAGACTCCTCAAAAAATTAGGGTTGGAACCACCTTATGACCCAGCTATCCCACTCCTAGGTATTTTCCCAAAAGAACTAGAATCAGCATATTATAGAGATATGGCTTCATCAATGTTTATAGCAGCTCAATTTACTATAGCTAGACTATGGAACCAGCCCAGATGCCCCTCATTCAACAAGTGGATCCAAAAACTTTGGTACATATATACAATGGAATACTA
The DNA here is from genome assembly GCA_004027875.1 of Aplodontia rufa. Taxonomy (NCBI): domain Eukaryota; kingdom Metazoa; phylum Chordata; class Mammalia; order Rodentia; family Aplodontiidae; genus Aplodontia; species Aplodontia rufa. Next base: position 31,931 of record PVKS010022366.1, on the reverse strand, counting down.
CTTGGCCATTAGAGAAAATGATATTATGGCTTTTGCAGCCAAATGGATGGAGATAGAAAAAATTATGCCAAGTGAAGTAACCTAATCTCAGAAACTCAAGGGCCAAATGTTTTCTCTCATTTGTGGAAGCTAGAATACAACTGGAAACAGTATGATAGATGGCTAAGCTAATAATAACCTCAACATGTATGAAATTTTACTTGAGCAGGGGGAAACTTGCCTTTGACACTGAAGGATGAAGGGAGGGTGGCAGGGATGAGGGGATGGAGTAAGAAGTATATCAGGGAGACTAGAGGGAGGGAGTATGGGGGAATCAACTCAGAAGGAGATCTCTGACCTGCATGAGAAATCCATTTAACATAGGGGTTCAATTGAGGGAAGCATAGAACCATGGGGAGCCCAAAGGGGGAACCACAGAATGGCATCAGCCTTGGCTAACTGTGTGAATATACACTTGTTCTTGATTCTTTGATAATGATTCTCCCTCAATTGTAAGTCCATACTCAACTAAAAAAAAAAAAACTGTGGTACATATATACAATGGAATTCTACTCCGCTATTAGAGAGAACGATATCATGGCATTTGCAGCAAAGTGGACTACCTTGAATGAATAAAAAAAAAAACTACATTAAGATTTCATGTCACTCCAGTCAGATTAGCAAACGTGAAGAATACAAACAGTAACAGATTCTGGAGGGGTTGTGGAGAGATAGAAACACTTGCACACTGTTGGTGGAACTGCAGACTGGTACAGCCACTCTGGAAAGCAGTATGGAGACTCCTCAAAAAATTAGGGATGAATCCACCATACAACCCAGCTATCCCTCTCCTGGGTATTTTCCCAGAAGAGCTAGAATCAACATGCTACAGTGACACAGCAAAATCAATGTTTATAGCAGCTCAATTTACATTAGCTAAATTATGGAATCAACCTAGATGCCCTGCACTAAATGAATGGATCCAAAAACTGTGAAATGTATATATACATAAACACACACAATGGCGTTCTACTCAGCTATTAGAAATGATATTATGGCATTTGAAGGTAAATGGATGGCAATGGAAGTAATTATGTTGAGAGAAATTAACCAAACCCAGAGACTCAAGGATCAAATATTTTCCCTCATTTGTGGAGGCTAGAGCAAAACCCAGGCTTGGGTGAAAGGTCAAGCTCATGTACTTGACTCACCAAAGTCAGAGCAACAACATATAATCTAGGGGAAGCATGGATATGTGGGTGGAGGGGGAAGATGTGGCAGGGAGAGATGATAGGGAGGAATCTGGAGTGGGGGGAATCAACAATACAGCTTACTCTTTACTCCTCCAAGAAGCCAAATAATATGAAATCATTTAATTCTGGAAAATGCACAATCACATATACATATATATATATGCCTACATGTGTGTATATATATATTTAATATATATCATATATATATAATATATATCTATATAAAGAGAGAGAGAGAGATATTAATATCTGTTATAGGGGAAAATATAGAAGAGTCTAGAGCCTGAGGTGTGGGTGATGTGGGGGTGCTTCTGGATTAGCATCAGGGCATATCATATTATTATTACATGTGCATCTATGATTGTACAATAACACAACTACCCAATAAAAATTTAAAAATAAATAAATAAAGTCAATGGACTAAACAATTTGGCAGAAGAAATTTGTAGGTGGTGTAGCATTCAGGAGATGACATGGATATTGCTGGAGGCTTTTAGCCAAGTTTATTGTGATAATCAGAAGCATAAAGATTTGGAAAACTTGCAATTTAGGCTGAAAACTGTGAGCAAAACTGGGGCTAAGGAATGTGTGGTTGTTAAAGACAATACAGCCACTAAAGAAACACCAAAGACTGCCAGAGACAATAGGAAAGATGGCTTGAGGGCATTTCAGGTATTGGCAAGACCACACCCGTCTCAGCTTCAAGAAAGTAAAAGTAAAACTTCCTTTGAAAAGAGACCAATGGGGACCCTGCTTGCACAGAGGGGCCTAAAAAGTTGCTTTACTATGCCCAGTTGCCCAGACACTCAGAGGCTTGGCTACTGTTGGAGATGGTGGCAGACTTTGTCATCAGCCAGGTGGTGCTGGTTCTACAGGATTGCAGGAATCTAGAGTTAGGGGGTCGTGGAGGCTTCCACCAAGATTTCAAAGGTAGGCCTGGAAGGTCAGGCAAAGTACCCCAGGGTCAGAGTCCCCGTGGGGTACCCTTAAAAGGCAATGGGAGGAGATATAAGGAGGAAGCTGAAGCTGCAGTGGAGACCCAAGATTAAGAAATACCTGCACCATGAAATGTCTGCCTAGCAAAGCTTCAGGAATTGAGCACAGACATGCCAACAGAGAGGTCATAGGGTGATGCCACACAAGACCTTTGGAGAGAACCTCACGAAGCCTTGTGCTCCAAACGCTGGGCATGAAAGAATAGGACTTGTTTGCTTGGCTGGATTTTACTCTTGCTTTGGTCTCATTCCTTCTTTCTATGCCCTTTATTCTCCATTTTGGAATGGAAATGTTTACTATGTGCCTTTATATGTTATTCATATGAAACTTGCTTTTGATTTTTAGAGTTTGCCTTGAGTCTCAGAGGAGACTTTGGATTTGGCCTTTTGACAATGAGGGAACTGTCAAGACTATGAGAGCCCTTGAAAATGGATTAAATGTATTTTTCATTGTGAGATGGGTATAAGGTTTTGAGGAACAGGGGTGGAATGTTATGGTTTATACATTTGGTGTCCCCCCAAAAAATAAAAGCTGACTAAAGCGTGGCCAGACCAGCCATGGGCAAGAAAGGAATTTTCCTTCCAGACAAAGTATGCACTTCATGAAAAACTTAACGGTGCATGGCTGGCTTAAGGACCCTAAACAAGAGCTCTCTGTAGCTGGAACAGAAAGGTCACTGAGGAAAGGCTCAGAGATGACAAATAATCAGGGGCCAGTCATGAAGGATCTTCTATGCTATGCCAAGAATATGCTCTCTATACTGAGCTCAGTGAAGAATCCTTACAATAGGGGTCAGTGCACAGGTGTGTGTTGCAGTTACAATTTTAGGAGATATCAGAATATTAATTTATACTTCAAATAGGTTTATGTCATATATCAACTCCAAATGATTGATATCAGCTTCCTGAATCATTGTGTATAATGGGATTTCAAAGACCTCATAACAGTTCAGTGGAGGCATAGGAGGGGGAGGGGTAGCCTCCCCCTTGCAGGACTCCCAGATCAGGATTCTGATTAAAGCCATGAACTCAGGTCAGATTGCAGACTGCTCTTCCCCACCTGTCCCTTCAATCTTGGCAGTTTTCCATTGTTGGGAGGCTAATAAATCATTACCTTATACTTGCCAGTTCAGTTCTAAATCAAGGAACAGAGACTGAGGAAAACAAAAGAGTCAGGCTGAAGGACATGAAAATATCACCGAGAGAAAACTACCAGAGAACATAGCTAAGACCTGTAGCCACAAGTGCCCCCAAATTCAGCAGATTTACCTACCAGCCTCAGGCATTGCTAGGAAACCAGTCTCTGACACCAGGGACAGAATATTTACCACCAACCAACCATGTGGTCCAGAGCACAGTGTGGATGCTCGTGCACTCTGCAGGAAGGTGGGTCCCAAAGGTGTAGGTGGGAGGAAGCAAAGCCAGGAAGAGCTGTGAAATCAGGGGAGGGACTGAGGCAAGAGAGATGTAACCAAGTAATGGAGCACATAGAAAAACTAAAGGCAGAGAGAAGATAATCTAAGGAGATGAGAGGAAGTGGCACTAGAACATAGAACTAGAACATAGGCTAATCTTTTGGCATTCTTTAAGCAGGAGGAAACTTGACTAGGAAAATAGAAGCTACAGCATTTATAGATTAACTAACATTGATCAGGCACTTTTCAATTCACACACATCATCTCTTGGAAACCCTGCCTAGGAGCCATTATTATTATTATTATTATTATTATTATTATTATTATCCATTTTATGGATGAGAAGACATAGTAAGTAGCAGAAAAGGATTCAAACTCACTTCTTCCAACTCAGAGATCCTAATCTTGGGAAAGCTGACGAATTCTTTGAATAACTTCTTGCTCTTTACCATGAAATCGTGGCTTCACCTGAGTTCCCACTAGACTGTGACTCAAGGGGAGAAGCCTTACTAAAACCCATTGTTCAATTTGTGCAATGGAGGGTGGAGGTGAGTGAACAACCTCTCAAGCTTTTAGATCAGTTTCTAAAGTCTCTGAAGAAATGAGCAAACATTTCTTTGCTCTCCTCTTCCTCCTTCCAAGATGCAGAAATAGAAGCTTTTAATTTCAGCAGAGGGGAGCCATGGTATAGTGCTTATCTCTGGGTGCTATCTCAGACATTTGGGAAACCAGGGTGACTTCTCAGGACTTGTTAATGCCCTGTACCTCTGCTGAGAAATTCAGATAGTCTAAAAACAGCATCCGTAAGGTGCTGAATGGTGGGAAGTGGCAGACTGGATAATGTGCTTGCAGATGCTGTCTCTGAGGACTCTGAAGCTACAGCCCAAGGGAATAGAGAGGGCTTGGGCCGGCTGAATGGACTTTCTCCAGGTCCTGGAGGTCAGCATTTCCAGAAAATTATGTCAGTTCTTTTCTCAGATCTCTACTTAGGGACCATTTGCGGAAATGCACAAATTGTACCCAAGATCGTGGGCATGTTCTCGCAGATCTATCTAGTCTCTATCCATCTATAACTTTCCTTTTATTTCTTGAAAACTCAATCTCTGAACTGGACAAGCAAAACAAAAATGCCTTGTTTCTGGGCAAACAAGGGGTCAATAAGTACTTCTTGCCTCTTCCCTTTCTCTACTCAGTCAGAACGCACGAAAATGTCTCATATAAACTAAGTATGGTGGTGTAAGCCTGTAATCCCACTACCTGGGAAGCTGAGGCAAGAGAATTGCAAGTTCAAGTCCAGCCTGGGAAATTTATCGAGACATTGTCTCTGCTTCCTGACTGAAGGAATACTCAGTTCTGCTTTTGAAGATGGCAAATTAGAGGAAGGCTACATTTGCAGTTGTTCCATGGTTCAGAGTTCAGGGAGCAGGAGAATCGCTTCTCAGCAAGATGGATAAAAAGGGGAATTCACTGAAGGTCAATAGCAGACAGTCAGGGTCTCTTAGGGACTCAAAAAGTTGGATGCATTGAACAAACAACAAGGAAGAGTCCATTAAGCCAAGCAGGTTGCAGTAGTTGCTGTGGTACCAGCTCAGCAGAGAGAGGAGGGACAACACAAAGAGAAAGAGAAACACAACAGACAAATTTGGCACAGGAAAACCTGTAGAACAGAAAGGCAGCCAGAAATTAGCTGATCCACAGGCCGCACAGAAAAGCATGTTTGAAAAGCATTCTGTTTCTCAACTGGCAAGGGGAGAGCTGAGGCCATGTTGAGGAGGCCACACTGCAGCTTGCTGCTGCGTGAGCCTGGGAGATCATAATAAATATGGCCATACTGCCCTGGCAAACATCTATGTGTGGCCTAGGGTGTACCTAGCAGAAGATGGGTGCAAAGGGATCAAATGATATTGCATACCAGTGTGTTCGAGTCAGAGATGCAGGAGTGCTGCTCACTTTCCCTTTGAGTCTGGTGGCTCAAGTGACTAGCTGAAGAGGGTCAGGAATCTGAACTTGCAGGTGTGATTACGCTTAGGACCTAAGCCTGGGAAGGCTATATATGTGAGCAGTGCAGTGTGTGAGACCTGTGGTACCCCTATCCTATGAGTAGAATTCTCAGGAGACTTCTGAGATCCAGACTCCTTAGCAGAGAGCAGCATCTGTCACGCACTAGGGTGTATTGATCTAAACGTTCCATAGCAGATACCTCCCACCAAAGTCCCAATGGCCTGATTAAACCTAAGTCCCAGCCATGGGAACTCCCCACTTAAAACTCTGCAGTAGCCTCATCATGGGTGTGTATTTGATCTGGTCTGTTCAGACAAAACTCCAATTGACAGTACTTCCTGTTCCCTCTTACCTTACACTGGTGAGAAGGGCAGCTGGAAACTATTTCAAACACCTTCAGCTTTAGGTGATTCCAGTTGGCATCTCAGCAAGCAACAACAGAAAAAAAAAAAAAAAGAAGGGGAAGGGGTTGACAACCCCCAGGCCCTGTTCTCTGTAAAGGATACATAGCCCAAGAAACTTAAAGGACAATTAATCAGACATAGGTAGTGAACATCCATCCTCATCAACAGTTTCAACCATCTCAGTGGAGATAATTCTTATATTTTTTCATTAATAATCTTTTTTCCTCTTTTTTTCTTGCAGTGATAATTGGTTTATGGATATATATCATATATATATCATATATATAATCATGTATATCATATATATCATTTTTAATGATTATTATTTTTCTTTGTATTATCTTTTGAAGGTTAGACAGTTTTGTTTATTTTGGTTTTTTATTTCTGTTTGCGTCTCTTTTTTCTCTTTTTCTCTTCTCCCTCTAACTGCCAAATTCTTTTGCACTCTCTCCCTCTCTCCTTTTTTTCCTTTTTCTTTATAACTATCACTCACTACCTCACTTGTACTTTCTCTGTTCACATTTTGAACATCCTAAGCTTTCTATTACCTTCCTATCACAATTTCTTTTCTGTTAATGAACTCTACTTTTACTGTCATTTAGAACTGCTTGGTTTAAATCCTACCCCATTCATGTTTCAGTTGTTAGTACCGTGGATGGTGTAGTTGATATCTGCTGTTTGCTTTAATGCCAGATCTAGCTCATGACTATTTATTATTTTTGCTGTTGGCAATTATTGACTCTGCTATTCTTATTTTTGTGGTAATTCGTGTTGTAGATGTCACATTGAACACTGGGTATTTATTTTAAAGCTATATATTGTTTGCTTCTATTGTTGCTGTTGTTTCTTTCCCCCTTTTCTGTGAGGTTCCAAGAATCTACTGTGACACTATAAGTTCACAGGATAGAGACTCTGCTGCTGAGCTAATCCTAGTCAAAAGACAGAGTACTTCACTTGACACACAAGCTAATCATGCTCAAACTTCAATGGCACTTTAAATATAAACAATAGAGGAGACAAAAATCCCAAAATAATGACCAGGTCCCAAGTAAGAATGGTTAGGGGGACCCTCAGGTCCTATTCATGGATATCCCTCCTACAGCAAAAGCAGAAAACTAACACAAAGGCTGTGGACATTACCTCTATGAGCAATCTCAAACTAGATTACTCCCATACCCCTTTAGAATATGCAAAGTTGTTCACTGAAGAATAGTGATCTCAGAGGGTGTGCACATACCTTGCTCTATGCAAAGAAGGACCCCAATCTTTTGAGACCTACAGGAAAAGTGGTATCCTCAAGTTCTGACATAATATATACACTATCAAAATATACTAATCATCATCAGGAAAACTACACTATAAAACTCACTTGAAAACACATTGGAAATTTTGCACAAAATCTAATACCCCAGAACATTTTGGCAAGAAAATGTTGTGCCCTCAAAAGATCCACACATAAGAGTGGAAGACAAATCCATCCAAACAGACGCATAAAACTCCCAACACAGGAATACAAGAAATTTGAAAATAAAAAGGTTAACACAATACCTCCTAAAGTTCATAATTCACCAGCAACTGACCCCAATGATACTGAAGTAGATGAAATATCATATAAAGAATTCAAGTGATTATAAAAAATAATCAATGAATTCCAAGAGGATCCAGGAAAACCATAGGGTGAATTAAGGAAGTCAGTATAGGATAAGAATGAGAAATTCAATAAAGAGACAGAACTATTGAAAAAGAACCAAACAGAAATCTTAGAAATAAAAAACCAATAAATTAAATAAAATGTTCAGTTCAAAGTCTCTCTAATACAGTAGACCATGATGAAGACAGAATTTCAGAGCTGAAAGACAAAGTGGCTACTCTTGTCTAAATTTGGACAGTTTTAAAGAAAATAACTAAACACGACCAGAATATACAAGAACTCTGGGACAATATTAAAAGCCCAAATTTAAGAATCATTAGAATAAAAAACATTGTGAGATGCAAGCTAATGGCATGGGTAACATCTTTATGGAAATAATAGCAGAAAAAAAGTTCCCAAATCTTGAGCATGAGGTGACATCCAGATGCAGGATGAATTCAAAACCACAAATAGACAAGATCAAAAAAAGAACCTCTCTATATGACATTATCGTTAAAATGCCCAACAAACACAACAGAGACAGAATTTTTAAAATCCTCAAGAGAAAAATGTCAGGTCACATTTAGAGGCAAGCTGATTAGCATTTCTTCTGACTTCTAAGCACAAACTCTGAAGTCCAGGAAGATTTGGAATGATGTATTACAGTAATGAAGAAATACATCATTTCAAGAACTGAAAGAAAAATAATTGTCAACCAACATTGCTATATCCAACACTGCTAAACTTTAGAATCAATACAGAAATAAAAACATTCCAAGATAAACAAAAATAAAAAGGATTCATGACTACTAAACCTGCACTATAGAGAATACTTTAAAAAAAAACACTACAAACAGAAGAAATTTTAATAATTGAGTCCAGAGCTCATAAATGGACAAATCACATTTGAAGATCAACGAAACAAATGAGAAACAGGATAAAAGTAAACATTAGAAATAAATCAAAATGTCAGGAATTAATAAACATATCTCTGTAATAACAATGACTGTAAACGGTCTCAACTCTCCAATTAAAAGACAGGCTGGCAGAACGGATTAAAAAAACAAGAGCCAACTATACTTGTTTGCAAGATTCACATTACAGGCAAAGACAGGCATAAGCTGAAAGTGACAGGAAATAAATTGATATACCATGAAAACAGAGCCACAAAACAAGCTGTAGTAGATACTCTCATATCCAACAAAGCAGACTTAAAATCAAAATTAATCAGCAGGGTGCACATGACAACTCCTGCCATGATTAGCTAAGATTTTTGCGCCAGGTAAGATGAAGCAGGTGGAAAATTGATGGAAATCAGCTGTGTGCAGAAGCCAGCGAACCCACCTGATAGCAACATTGCTTCCCTTGGAGTTTCAAGTTCACTGAGGACTGCTACTCAAAAGTTATAAAAACCTATAGAGATGGTCATCAGTGATCCACTTCCCACTGCAGACAGTGACAAGAAGAAGAAGTGGAAGGCCCAGACCACTGACTCCTTACTGGGAAAATTTGAAGATATATACAACCTGACTTCCAAATTACTTGGAGAGGGAGCCTATGCCAAAGTTCAAGGTGCCATGAGCCTGCAGACTGGCAAAGAGTATACTGTCAAAATCATTGAAAATCAAAAAGGCCATTGCTTACCTGATCTGAAGCTGGAAAAGATATCATGTGAATCTCTGGAAAAGGTGTCTCTGGTGAAAACTTGTGACTTTGATTTGGAAAGTGGGGTTACACTGAACAATTCCTGCATGCCCATAACCACACCAGAGCTCACCACTCCCGGCAGCTCTGCAGAGTACCTGGCCCCTGAGGTGAAGGAGGTCTTCAGGGATGAGGTCACTTTCTGTGACCTGTGGAGCCTGGGCATGGTCCTCTACATCATGCTGAGCAGCTACCCATCCTCTGTAGGTCCCTATGGGGCTGACTGTTGGGACAGGGAGAGATGTACAGGGTATGCCAGAACAAGCTGTTTGAGAGCATCCAGGAAGGCAGGTATGAGTTTTCAGACAAGGACAACTCACATCTCCAATGAGGCCAAAGACATCTCATTTCCAATATTCTGGTTTGAGATGCGAGGTAGAGACTGAGTGCCACCCATGGGTGCAGGAGCAAGTACCAGAAACGGGCCTCCCCATGCCACAAGTCCTCCAGAGGAACAGCAGCACTATGGACCTCCCCCTCTTTGCAGCCAAGGCCATCTCCCTTAACCAACTCTCAGTATGAAAAAAAAGAACTGACCAAAGATCCAAAGGCACTGACTGAGGGCCTCTGCTGCATGACACTTTCTCTTCCCTCCAAGTGTCACCTCACCCAGATAGGCTGCAGTGGAGACCTGGGTCTAGACCTATCCAGGTATTGCCCCTAGAAACCTGTGAAGCCAGAGTCTGCAGAGCAGGCAGAGGGACCTGGGGCTCCAATCAGGTTTTTTCCTCTCACAAAGTCCCTGCAGGGTCCCCTTCTCCTAACCTCCGCTACCCCAATTTCCCCAGAGACTTTAAGGAAAAAGCTTTTTCCAAAGGGGTTGTCTTTGAAGAGGAAAAAAAATCACTTTTCGCTTTGCATAACTGCCTTCATCTGGAACATCTCTGCTGGACTCCAGCAGCTCAACTGGAGATCCCAGATCCAGCCTGCTCTGTGGCAGTCTTGCACTGCTGGGGCTGTAGCCTGCAGAGAACCAGTTTCATCAAGCCGTCCTCTCCCTTGGCTGAACAAAGCCACCCCCTCCATTCAGGAAGGGCAGGGAGCCTTCCTCCTTCAGAAGGCCAGATCAGTCTTCCAGTGTACACTCCAGTCAGAATGGCAGCCATCAATAATACAAACAATAATAAATTCTGGAGAGGATATGGAGAAACAGGAAATAGGAACAGGAACAGGACTTCAAAATAGTACAACTTCTATGGAAATCAGTATGGATGTTCCTCAAAGGACTCAGCATGGAACCACCATCTGACCCAGCTATCCCATTCTTGGTATTCATCCTAAGGAGTAAAAATCATTGTACTAAAGTTATATGTACATATCCATGTTTATAGCAGCACAATCCACAATAGCCAAACTATGGAATCAGCTTAGATGTTCACCAATGAATGAATGGATAAAGAAAATATGGTATATGTACATAATGGAATTTTATTCAGCCATAAAAAAAGAATGAAATTGTGTCATTTTCAGAAAAATGGATAGGATTTAAGACATTATTGGCAAAATAAGTCAACCTCAGAAAATTGAGGGTCATATGTCTTCTCTGATATATGGAAGCTAGAGAGGAAAAAGGAAAAGAAAGGCGGGGGCAGGAGGAGCTCAGGAAAATTGAGATCAGTAGAATAGAGGAAAGGGACCAGGGGGAGAGAAGAGGGGAGGGAAAGGGGAAATACTGGGGAATCCTACTGGCCAAATTACATTGTTATATCATATGCAGGTATGAATTTGTAACAACAAATCCTATCATTAAGGCCAAGCCCTTGTCCCAGAGCTGTGGAGAGGTGGCCTAGGAGGGTTGAAGCACAGGTGGCAGGGGCCTAGGGCAGGACAAGCCAGGACTGAGGCAAGGCAAGGCCTAAGCCTGTGTGGACATCTGCTCCACACAGCGCTAAAGCCGGAACCTCCAAGCATCCATGATCCAAGACCTCAACCTCCCACTTCCCAACCAATCACAAGAAAAAAGACCTGAATAGAAGTTTAAACTCAAGAGTTAACCAATAGCTAGTGCTTTTCCAAACTGTGATTAACATAAGTTTAGACCAATAGCATTAGTACTTCTCTAAGCCCTAATTAGCATAAGTTTGGCCAATAGCAGTTGACCCAAGTGCCATATTTATAAACCCTTAGACTAGCACATTCAGTTGGTAACCTGTTATTGGGTCTTTTCTTTCCTCTACAAGAGTTGTTTCTATTGTTCACGTTTGAATAAATCCTACTTCTTTCATTCTTACTTTCTATTATCCCATGAAATTCATTCTTCAAATTTGCAGCAAGAACCTGGAAAGAAGTTAATGGTGAGCTGCTGGAGTCTATTGCAACACAGGAGGGCTTAGTCCCCCACTTAGAGTAATAACACACCACTCAAGGATAGTGGAAAAGAATCAGACTTTGTCAGCTGTGACCCTCCAGGCCTTTGCCAATAGGCACTCCCTGCTATGATTAGCTGCTAACACTAAAATGGGCCTTCTCAGCTGCAGAGGCCTGTAGCTTACACAGATTCCAACTACTACCAGAAACAGAGAATCAAGTTTAACCTCAATCTCTGGTTTCACCATTATGTATAATTATTATGCAACAGTAAAAATATGAAAAAAGAAAGGCTCAGAGAAATTAAAAGAAAAAAAAATAAAAGAATTTTCAGTTCCCTTGCTCAAAAAGGCCACATGTGGTGGGGAACTAACTTGCTCAGTAGGTGCATAACATGCCCTTGGATTGGGCATCTCTATAGAATATTTCTACCATCTTCTGGAGACATCCTCTTGGATGCAGTGATAACTTACTCATTAGCACATGCTATATTGATTTCTACCCTTTTCCATCTTGCTTTCTCACTTCTCTGATGGTGATTCCTGTGATTTCTCATCCACCTTCAAATAAACCATAAGCAATATAATATATGTTTCATGATATAGAAACAGATGTTTTATTAATATATAGAATAATAATTTCTAAATATGGCATGGTAACTACTATAATTTTGAAATACTTATAAACATAAGCTTATATTCTGAGATACCTGCAACAACTGAAATGATATATAACAACAGATATTTACATGTAATAAGTATCTGTGGTTTCTATTAATGACTAAGTCACAAGTACGGCTAAAATTACTGTGGTTCAGTGCCTAAATATATCAGCTCAGTGTTAAATTTCAGTTAGAAAAGATGGTAAAAATGAAGATGTAATTTTTTTCTCAAGGACCCCTAGTTAGGAACCCCCAGATAAGTCAGTACATCTGACTGCCATCAGCATTCATCTACCAACATGTGGATGATAAACACAAACACACAACTAGACACACAAGCACTGTCTGTCTGGTAGTATCAGCACTGGAATTTGACAATAACTTAATGACTCCCAAAGTCAGAACACTTCCCAGATAGTTCATATACTGAAAGGTCAAGATGCAGAAAGTGAAAATAACATCGTAGATGTCAGTATCAGTATTCTCTTTAGCCTTGGTTCCAATATCAAACCAGTGTGGATGGCCACTCCCAATTGAGGTTTACCCCTTTCCTCCAGAACCATAAGCTCCATGGCTTCGCCTGTACAGTACTCGCTTTTCTCTTGCATTTCACATGAAGCCCAGCTTTCCATTCTCTTCACTAATGCTCAGTAGGGTGGAACACAGGAAGACTGAAAGGAAGCCTTAGACATAAAGTGGGAGGGAGGGAGGACCACACTCAAGCTCAGACTTCTAGGTACGATAAAAAAGCCCCCTGTCTATTCTTCAAGCACTCAACATCCACCTTTGCATATTGTGTCCAGAGGATCTAAAAATCCTTGAAGAACTTCCGCCAGTCAGGATGCACTCTGTCCTCATTCATTCCACTGCAATCTCGTGCATATTTTGTTTTGTTTTGCTTTGTTTATCCTCTAAAATACCACTTCTTTTAGGTCATGGGTCCTTAACATGAATTCTTCCTTCTGTGGGGAATGATCTCCCCTTTTATATGTTTCTAAGGCTCGCTCCTCCTGCTGAGAGTCATTTTTGACCGCCTTATAAACTTCCATTTATTCCCTACTCCAATATTCAGCTTATTTTTTCATAAGTGTCCAGAATTTATAATTATTTTATTTATTTGTTTATTGATGTTTCGTCTATCTCCTCTATTAGAGACTAAGTTTTTTTTTTCAGGTTCTGTTTTAAAGAGAGAGGGACAGTGAGAGAGGGAGAAAGAGAAATAATTTTATTTAACTTTTCACCTGGCTTTTGTTGCTCTGAGACTTAGTTGTGTATGTGGTGCTGGGGTTTGAATTCACGTACTCGCGCATGCTGGGCTAGTGCCATAACCACCGAGCCACCGCTCCAGCCCCTAGAGGTTACGTTTCTTAATAGTGGGAATGATGTCTGGCTTATTTAGCTATGCACTCCAGCACCAAAACATGCCTGATACAGAGCAGGCACTCAACAAAAATGTAGTAAGGGGGTTTATTAGTACTGAATGCTCACTCTTATAATATGCAGCTCTATAATCTGTAATTTTATGTCCTATTCTAGAGCAGCCATGGAAGGTAAGAAGGGTGAAGTATTACATGGTATATATTCAGAAACATTCCTCTACTTTATGGACCAGAAATGGTAACCCATTCGGTCTGGTTTGATTGTCTGCCATCTGTTGCTCCAGCTGCCACAATTCACTCTACTTACAGTGCCAGTATCTCACACTGCTGTGGATAATTCCTACTTCTCTGATTCCAGGATGGATGGATGGTTGTGTGAAGCAGAGTTGTTTAACCTCTGGAATCACCGGGTTTGGTGCCTCAGAGATGTTTTAGTCCTGGCTAAGTAGGTGCTCCTTCTGTCAAACTCCCATCTCAGTGTCACAGTACCAACAAAGGTAAGTTTTTGTTTTTTCTTTTGAGGCATTGGGGATTGAGCCCAGAGATGCTCTACCATTGGGCTACATACCCAGCCCCTTTTACTTATTTACTATTTTTATTTTGAGACAGGGCCTCACTAAGTTGTACCAACTGGCTTCAAACTTGCGATCCTTCAGTTTCAACTTCCCAGTCTCTGGGATCGTAAGTGTGTGCCACTCTGTCTGGCTTGGTTTCAAGGTATTCACCTCCTCCCTAGGATTTACTTCCTTCCATTCACCCATTCAACAAAGGATTCATGAAAACTGTGTTCTTTGATAGATCCACTAGTATGGGTTGGGAAAGGAAAAGCAAACAAACCATTCCCTCAAGTGTCTTAAGACAGACAAGTACAAGGTAAGGTATTACTTTGATATTGATTGAATCAGAGAGCATTATTTTGGTTCATATAAAATTATCTCTCTAAAACATCTATTCACTATTGAAAAGAACCAACATGATAAGCGCACCCACAGAAGAGTTAATATGTATGTGTATATGTATTTGCACAGTCACATTTGATGTCTCTCACCAAATCCTGAACACATCAAATGGAAAAATGAATTTCCCTCCCAGGGGCACATGTGTTTACCATTTAAAGCAATTAGCAATTGCTGTTACTTTAAGGGAATTGGAGCCACTGCCCTGCCCAGCCCAGTAAGCACAATGGAACATTTTCCTTGGGATTACCTCACTCCAGCTGACCCACACAGGAAATAATTATTTTGGTAGTTGCCTGAAAACAGTGCAGTACACTTGCTTGAAAAATAAGCTCCTTTGACCCTGTAAGACAGTGGCTTCATAAGCATAGCTCAACCTACTTTCTATCCAAATTCAACAATTCTGTACGTAAATGGTGCCTTATTCTTGGATTGTGGGTTCCCAGATCCAGGCCACACTTCAGAGTTCTGCCAAAATGCCACCACAAACAGTGGTTTCCTTGTATTTCTAGTTGAAGAATGTACCATCAAAGAAAAATTATATTTCTTTCCTAAGATAGAATATGGAAATTCCACAGATGTCTTAGCAACAAATTCAAACACTGTGGTCATGTCTGAGAAGCAACCCTGCTCATTCAGATGTCAGCCCTGGGGTGTGCCAGAGATATTCAGCAATGTCTAAAAGAGAGACAGTTTGGGGACAGGATTTTTTATTCTAAGTGAAAAGTCTAAATGTTTACTTCCTATTCCAACTGAGGCTTAATATCACAGTCCTTTCTTAATGGAGTCCCCAAAAGCACCAGAGAGTCCAAGGAAGTTGTCTCTGAGAGAAGTAAAGCTATTGAAAACAGAAGAGTCAGAATAATGATGCAATGTTCTTAACCAAAATTGACTGTATTTTACTAAAATCCCAAGTCATTGACTCAGGATAAAGACCTGACTGCTTGGCAATGACCCTAAATAGCGTAGTTTAAACACAGTGGATGGTTTTTCCTACCTCACCTAACAATCTGGAACTTAGCAGTCCAGGACTGGTATGGCAGTCTAAGAGCCAGGAACCTAGTTGCTCCAATCATGCATCCTTAAACCTACATGGGTCCAGAATCCATATGATCTGCCTTTCCCCTTTCAGAAATTATTTAATATCCCACCAACCAGAGTTTCATGCCTGGTCCCACCTACGTATTCAGAATTCTGTGACTATAGAAAAAAATGAGAATTGATATTGGGGGACATCCAGTACCTTTTCACAGCTGTCAATAGTCAGAATAGTCCTTTGAATAATGGATAAGTTATCAAAAGACACAGCCTTTTCTCTTGCAAAGCAATTATCACATCTCACATCCATCCCTCCATTTATCAAACTACCTGCCTAACAGACTCAAAACAAAAGCAGTCTAAATATGATAGACAATTTTTCGTATCTCACCTAATAGCAATTCATTATTATGCCTAAGAAATGAAAGGCCACAGAGCAGAGCTACAGTGCCTTTTCAATGCTGTGTAGTAATAACTGGTCAGGACAGGAAGCAGAGATGTCCCTCCTCCTGGGAAACTTCCCTGATGGTGGTGCTGATTGGGTCTGAAAGTGTCACCTCTCATCCCATAGATCCAAGACTCTGCCTTGATGACCAGAAGACCCAGAGGTTATCCTATGGTTGTAAGGAGCACCTTGTCTCACTGTCTTTCTACTTCCCTAATAGGAAGATAATCTAGCAGTGAGCTCAGGGCACAAAACTCCCAGGCAGTTTCAACCTTGGACAGGAGGAAGGATTTCTCCAACCCTAAAACCTTGAAAAAAAATAGCACAAGAAAAGGGCTATGTCAAATTAGGACTTCTCTGAGAATCTGAGACCATGCCAAGAAAACAGTGCTTGCCTTACATGTGCAGAGACCCAGGTTGAAACTCCAGCAGCATCACATACACAACTAAGTGTGTCAGAAAAACAAAACCAGATTAAAAATAAATAAATAAAATTGATTCTCTCTGTCTCTTTCTCTCTCTCTAAAAAGAAAAAGAAAGAAAGAAAAGAAAAGAGAAAAAGAAAAAGATTATGTATACAGGAGGCTTAACAGTAATTAATCCAGCTCTCTTCTTGGGTTGTTTTGGAGTGATTCACTGACTTCGAAATGTATAGAGAATTCCTGAGCAGGGACTTTCCTTAGCTTTTTTCACTAAGAAGAGATGAACAGGGACTCTGTGCTGAATGGACTAGAAACCCACCTGGTGTTTACACTAACCTACAGGATGTGTTTAATATCCTGGCATGAACAGGCCATCACTTGGCGGCAGCAAGCAGCACCTGTTTACAGTGTCCAGTATGGCCAAATAAATGTAATGATATTTACTCTAATATCAAGAGATATAAGATCCAAATATGTGAATGGTCAATATCTCAAAGATAGGTTAAGAGATGAATTGGTAAAGGGGGCCAAATTGAAATAATTTCTACCTAGAGGGAAAAAACAGAAGTGAATCTGTTTTTGTGTTATTAGCAGAAATTGTAATATATTGCTATTAAATTATCATCACAACAAAGAAAGAATTCAAGATGAGAAATACTAATAAACAAAATCATCTCCATTTGACATAGACCTATAATGATAAAATTTAACCAGGCTCACAGCTGGTCTAAGTGATTAGCAATTTATCATGGATGACAAAATAAAAAATAGAGTTGACACACATATATACTATAAGACAATAGAACCTTAATAATGGTTTTGATTATAAAGCATTCCCAATTCCAAGTCAGTTCTCTAGTCAGGGAACATTAGCACATCCTCTTCCTGTTTCTCCCTTATCCAAAAGCTGGAACAAAACTCTTGGAGGGGGTCCAGGGTGTCAGGAAGAAACTGTTTCAAGTGTTGTTATGTTTGGGACGGGCAGCAGGGCCATATGAGTTGACCTCAATATCTGAATCCATGCATAGTAGTAATGCATGCCCTAAAAAGATTACTCTGTTCCTTTCTGGCAGTGGGCAAGGGAAATTACACCAATGTCCTACACACAGGCCTGGTTAGTCACTTCTTCCTCTGCTCCCTCAGCATGCAAGACAGCCCTCCAGTAGCACTTACCTCATTCATTACATTATAGTTATTTGTTCACAGGCCTGTCTCCAGCAGTGGCTTGTGGCATGGGAAGAAGTTCGGAACACCAGCTCTGGAGTCAAATTACCTATATTTGAATCCCAGCTCGGCTGCTAACCAGTTTCTGTGACTCTGAGGAAGTCTTTCACCCTGACAACGCTCAGTTTCTTCATCTGTAAAATCAGGTTAATAGTGGTATCTGTCATATGGCAGCAGTGAATATTTCGTAAGAAATGAAAAGCACATCCTGCCTTAAGGAGCATCTTCAGTAGCTATTAGGTGTTCTGGAGCATTTGGTAACACTAATGCTAGTGAGTAATCATAACCCATTCAGTTCCATCCAGTGTGCCTAGCTTCTGAAAACATGTAAGTTGAATGAGCCAATGAATGGGAAAACATGAAGGAGAACAGGCATTGCCCACCCCACCCCCAATGCTCATATTTCACTCTACTCCAAAACAGTGGGAGTGTTCTCTGCCTGGTAAGATTGGGAAGAATAACTAAAGATGTGTGGACAAATTGCACCATCTCCCTCTTGGGGATGAGCCACCCACAAAGGGCACATTCCAGACACAACACTTCCAACTTTGCCCCTGTGGGCAGCCCTGCCCCTTTGCCTCTCCAGCCCACAAACTGTCCACAGAAAGAAAGTAGTCTCTACTTTCCTGCAGGAAAAGACTCTCCATCACATGATATTTTGACTTCCACCTGCCATTCACTAGATTATTTTCCAAAATGTTCTATTTACTGGGTCATCTCTACAGTAAACAGTGCCTTAATAATAAAAAGATCTTTTTAAGAATTTTAGTTTTTTGGAATTTTAATAAAGTGCTTATTCTTAGGACAAAGTAAAAGCATACAGACTTCAAAGGATTAAAGAGTTGAAAAAGTAGGATTCTGGTTGTCCTCTTTTCTTCTCTCTAGAACTATCCTTGACTTTTCTGTTCCTTGTCGTGTTGTAGTTGACCCCTTCAGACCGTGTCAGCTGGCTCTCTTGTCTTCAGGCTTCCAGTTGTGTTCCACCAAGTGGAAGAGAGAGAGAGACTGAAGTGTTTATTCTGTCTACACTTTCCCTGCCTGGCCAGGTTTGACAGCAATAACAATCAACTGTGCATGGCCACAGCTCCAGTTGGATGCCTTCTCTGTAACTATGGCTCTTACTGCGTTCTCTAACACCACTCACTCTCCTTGTCCCTGCAGGTCTAGGGGCAGTAACAGCTTCCCAACAACACTAGTCCCCTAGGGACTTTGTCATCTTTTCAGTTCCCATAACTCTGCCCACGCCCCTATAAAAAATCCCTTAGTTGAATTTTCTTCAAGAAACATTAAATGTGTCTTCTGTTGCCTACAAGGACCCTGATAGAAATAAATGGTCAAGAGTAACAGGAAGATTTTTTGGAGATAGATGCCTTGGAGATTCATAGCCCAATTTTTTTGTTTTGTTTTGTTTTATAAAAAAAAAAAAAGATTCTGGGCTGGAGCAGTGGCTCAGCAGTTATGGCTCTTGCCTAGCATGCATGAGTACGGGAGTTCAAACCCCAGCACCATGTATGCAACTAAGTCTTGGAGCAACAAAAGCCATGTAAAAAACTAAATAAAAAGTGCTTCTCTCTTTCTATATCTCTCTCTATCGCTGTCCCTCTCTGTTTAAAAAAAAAAAAAAGATTCTTGTTTTGATCACACTTCACCTAGCAACTTCCAATAACTTGACTTGCCATGCTATTCTAGATAAAGAGATAGAAGACCCTGATCAAACTGTCTCCATGTAGGTACTTATGATAGGTCAATGTCTCTTCTCAAATCAATAAATACTAATTGGAAAGTGAAAGGGAAGTAGAAGTAGCTGAATTAACTCAGTTTGCTTTTAGATCTGGGGGAGAGTGATCACAAATGTGAAGGGGTAACATTCTAAGATAAAGAGATCTAAAATCAACGTTCAAAGATAAAGAATCTGAGCTTTACCAGACATAAGCTTCTGAGAATATAGCCTCTAAGTGAACTTAGGTATAGACTCAAATTTGGTTTTCTAACTTTCTCTTGTGTTTCCATCTTCCATTTTATATTTTAATGTGTTTGACTCTTTATCTATGTTTACAAATGCAGGCAATTTCTCCCAGCCTAAAACTTCAAGCAAGAATGAATTCTGGGGGGCTGGAGCGGTGGTGGCTTGGCAGTTACAGCACTTGCCCAGCATGCACAAGTACAAGGGTTCAAACCCCAGAACCCATGTGCACAACTGTCAGAGCAAAGAAGGCCATGTGAAAAATTCAATAAAAATTTATTCTCTCTGTCTCTCTCTCTCTCACACACTGTCTTTCTCTCTTTAAAAAAAAAAAAAGAATGAATTTTGGCTCAAAGGATAATATCAGTAAAGATTAATCCATTGAGAGAATTTTAAAAGGTAGCCATCAAACAATAATTATTTTTCTACAGAAAAGAGCAAAACACAAACATCCTCAGTCCAGCATTCCAAAACTTTCACAATCTGAAGCTGCCATACTTCATAAACTTGCTGACATCCAAACGTTCCATACTCCTGGCACAGTGGCTCATACTTGTAATCCTGGCAACTCAGGAGGCTAAGGCAGGAGCATGGCAAATTCCAGAACATCCTGAGACCCTGTCTTAGAGGTGCAGTGCCCTGGGTACAATCCCCAGTACCAAACAAACCAACAAAACCACACAGTGCTCCTTCTGGCCATTTGGCCTGTGCTCATCCTGAAACACCTTCCTCTGACCTCTCCGTCCATCCGGAGCTGACTTTTTGGCCTTTGACACTCAGATGTAAACCCCATTCCTCTGCAACACTTTTCCCAACCTTGACACACACCATGTCCTCTGTCCTCTGAGCGCCTCTGGCACACACAGATTAGCCCCTTACTGAATTGCCTGGCACTATGCTTCGTGAGTTGTTTCACTGTCTCCCTCTAACTCCTTTCCTGAGGTAGTCCTTGGTGATCTCAACAGCTTTCTCACAGCCTGGCTTCTTATATCCTTTTCATTCACCTCTATTGAGTTGTCCTCTATAACATTTCAGTGACCTAAACCCCCTTGTGATTATCATTATCTTAATTTCAAACATTCCATTTCCCAGTCACAGCCGCCAAAAATCTTAATTTCAAGCATTTCATTCTCTAGTCAGTCTCCAGTATTTCAGATTCAGATGGCTCTATTTCCCCAAATGGAGTTCACCAAGCTACCCTCTCTTCACTGTCTCACATCTTTCATGTTCTCATTGTCCTTCTTATCCAGTTTAAAATCCAAAAATCATTACTAAACTCACTAACCTGTATACATCTTTAATTCCCTGTATTTTCTCTACCTCCTTCATGATTCTCTGATAGAACCCCAAACCTGGCTTAATCCAAAGCTCTACCTGCTCAGTGCCTGGACTTGAATATGACTGAAGACAAGCCTGCTGCTTGACTGTTCTCAGTTTCAATAGGGATTTTCTTTTTTTGACTCTAACATATTCAACTTGATATTTGTAAAAACAATAATCCTCTTTGTATTCATAAATGTACCTGCTATTTCATTAAATAAATAAAACTATAACAAATGAAACTGGTATGCACAGGTTGAGGAACAAACTAAACTAAATGTTACTAAGCATATAAGTCAAGAAGGAGAGGGAGAGGGAGGAAGAGAAAGAGAAGAAGACGGAGAAGGAAAAGGAGAAGAAGCTTCACCCAGCAGTAGATTATCTCCTCTACACAGCGTGAAGATATCACTAAGAAGAGTGTTTTTCAATCATTTATTTTCATTATTTCCTTCCCAGTAAAGAACCTTTTCAGACATTTTTACTAATTACTTCCTCCCCCATGGAATTGTAATACCATAGTTAGGCTGGCTGTCTGTGTGCATACTGCTCATACATCTTTGCTTTCCATAGTAATAGAGTAAAATCACACACACACACACACACACACACACACACACACAATTAACTTTCATCACCTCTGTTCAGATGCCTGTGCCAGGGCATGTGAAGTGCATCCTGCAAATGGCTCTTATCTGTGACTGACAAGGTGAACACAGAGAGACACTCATTGGGGGAAGTGGTCTATTTAGTGGGGAAATTGTCAGTACTTCTATTTTTTCATTTCTTTTATTCTGTCTTTTTTCTTTTTAAGAGAGAGAGGCAGTGTGAGAGAGAGAATCAAATTTATTTAGTTTTTCACGTGGCTTTCGTTGCTCCAACACTTCATTGCGTATGCAGTGCTGGGGTTTGAACTTGTGTCCTTGTGCATGCCAGGCAAGCTCCATAACCGCTGAGACACTGCTCCAGCCCCTTATTCTGTCTTTCTTAACCATCTTTATTCTTAGCAACTGAGCTCTCATGTTTAATTTAGAGTGGTAAGCAATTTAACACCAGACTGGGACTAAAGAGATCATATTTTCATTTTAAAAATATAATATTAAGCAACAGTAGCAAATAAACTTTCTCTTTTTTCAGACAGTTAGCTGTTTCTTTGAACTGAGATATAAAATAAATTTGAATAATATTATCCAGGGCCTTGATATAATTTCACAGGCCCTCTCACCTCCATACAGGTTTAGTGTCGACGGTGCACATAGCATTAGTGTTAACAGCTAGCTCAGAGATCCACATGAATACACTTAGAAAAAAGGAAAAGGAATGAAAGTAAACAAGAGTAAAAAGGTGAAATGAACAGAACACAATGCTGGGGGGAGGCTTCCCTTTTATATCCAGAAATTCCAAAGGGAACTATGAAACATCAATTTAATAGTAATGTCCCACTACATTAGGAAGGTCAGTTGGCTTGTCCATTGTTCACCTCTAATACTAAAAACTTATTTTGCTAGATCTGGAGTGAATATATCTATATTCTAGTTATAGACATAGATGTACAGAAATATGTATATGTACATATATACACACATATATACAAATATTTCTGTGTATAATTATTTCATAAACTGCTAGCAATACTTTTCCTGACATTTGGAGAGGAGCAAAAAATTATTGTTGTTCTTATTTTTTATCTGTATATCTATCTGTCCTTTCACACCCTTAATGTAGAGGAATAGACACACCTGATCACAGGTGTTGGCAATTCTTTAGAGCTCCAAAGCTTTCATGCAAAAACAGGTTCTGACTCGATAGATAAAACCAGGACAACTGTGAGACAACTTTGGGGAAAGTCCAAGTGCCACTAATGATTAACTGCTATTTACCAAAATTTGGATTTTACTATTGAACAAAGTCAGGCAGCTAAAATATATAAGAAGGAACATTATTTTATGCCCTTTCCCTATGGCATTGTGTTTTAAAACTTCATCATTACAGGAGAATAAGAGGGAAGAGTGGAAGAAAATACAGGACATTTCTAATAGGCATTCAAAAAAACTAGCAAAATGTAAAATATCCCCACCATTTTCAGCAAAAAAATAAATTTAATATTTTATCCACATTTTGATAGAATTTGGAATTATGTATTTGTATATTATTTCTATGAAAGCTGTCTTCCTCCATCAGATGCCACAAAAGCCCATGCTTTGTTTTGTTTGCTCACCACTGAATCCTATGAAAGGCACGAAGCTTGTATCTGGCAGATGTTTGACACATTTGTATTGAGGATTAAGTAGATTGATAGGGAGGAAGGATGTCTTGATATGCTACTTTCCTCGGTGCAAAATGATGCTGTGAAAACATTCATTTCTTTTAATCATCTATCTTGATTACTTTATTTACCTAGAGCTATGCTATACCAGAGCAGAGACTATTAAGGCATAAATTTTGACTCTGAGTGACTCAAAATCTATAGGTACAGACAGATGTAAGCCAATAAAGTATCAGTGAGATATGAGAAATAATTTTTATGCAAGGGGAGAGAGAGAAGTAGTTGTACAACTATCTTTTGTTGAAATTACAATTGTATCTTGGCAGCCAGCTTTCTTTTTTTTTCTTATTTTTTATTGGTGCATTATAGTTGTACATAATGATGGGATTTGTTATCACATATTCATGGATGCACACAATACCGCAATACAAGTTGGTCAATATCCCCTGCCGTGCACCCCCTAACCCCCTCCTCCCATTTCCCAGATCCCTTGCCTCTTTTTCTTAGTCCTATATTTTTCTTAAAATATCCAAGTACAGTGACATAATTCTTATACCTATGAAGAACATTTTTTATATCCACAACTATAGTATATTCAGTTGCATACTTATAAAAGTTTGGAGTGTACCATGCTTTAACTCAGTTCCAACATTTCCCCTTTTACTCTATTTCTAACGCCCCTTGTTTTTTTTTATATATAATTAACAATATGGTTAAACATTTACATTTTTGTAAATGCATGCAGTACAGGTTATTCAAATATTTTAAGCTGTATCTTGCAACTATATCTCATAAATATTGACATTGTGTTTTTTTACAATTCATTTTTCACTATTTTTTCTTTTCTTAAATTTTTATTAAGGAGTTGAGTTGTCAAAGAATCTTAAATGAGTAAGAAGTGACAATATGGTATGCATTTGGTCTTAAATCATAGTTTCCCCCACACTGCCAACTTCCTAAAGGTGGAAAAGATAAATGAATCAGAACTGAATTTTGCTTTGTTTTGTAACAGTATCTTTGAACATGACTCTAACACTGGGTTAAGTGGCCTGTTCTACCCTCCCACTAAGGAGGGTACTGTGTCCAAAAGCTAAAGAACATCTCTAGTCTACTATTGTAGTTTCAGAACTTCTTACTCTCTGGTCTTAGAAGGTGCTCAGTAAATGTTTGAGGTCTCCTTGCTCTGTATTTGTTTGCCGCTTTTCCAACCAATATATCACATTCTTCCTTCTATAAATGTAAAATAAAATCTTCCCTTCCCTAAATAATGTTAATTGCTTTTACCTTCAAAGTGATTGGGGTTTTTTCTGATTTTTACAGACATTATCATTCAATAGTTGCATCTTATGTAGCTACATTGAGGGGGAAATTGGACTTGAAAGTGTAACTGAAGTTTTTTCCTCCATCCCTGCCAGGTAGCTACAGGAACTGGGTCTATTTGGGCCTCCTAGAACAGTTTCCCTGTGGGATTTCTCCACACCTCATATGCATACAATATCCAAAGAAGTTAAGCTAAAAAAGACAGACTTGGAGAAAGATTGATATTCTCCAGGGAGCAGTGAAAGGTCAACATTCACTTTCTGTGCCTGAAATTAATTATCACCCTCTGCTTTCACTGAAGGGAGCAAGAAGAAAAGAAGAACAAAATCTTGCTTTAAGACTTGAAGTGATCAGGTGTTTAAAAACAGAATTTTAGGGGCTGGAGCAGTGACTCAGTGGTTACGGTGCTTGCTTGGCATGTGGAAGCATGCAAGTTCAAACCCCAGCACCACGTACACAAGAAGTGTAGCAAAGAAAGCCACATGAAAAACTAAATAAAATTGATTCTCCCTTTCTCAAAAACAAACAAACAAACAAACAAAAAAAAAAACCAGAATTTTAAAGACCCTGAAAGGAGCCTCCAGTCCTAAGGCACCAAGTTCTAAGGTAATGAATTCCATGTCTGGTGCTTCCTCAGGCCATCTGGCAACCAGAGAGAGTTATTTTAAGTCATGGCAAGGCATGTGGCAACCTCAAAAACCACACCCTTTGAATGTCGGTCTCTGCCAACATGGGGCAAGTCTGACATAGGGCAAGAACAATGGTTGTGCTGTGGGGATACCAGCCCCGCTGAAATGCAACTGACATTTTAAAAACTGAAGTGCTATTGATGTTTTTAAAAATACACACAATTTGGATAATTTCCTTATTATTTTATTTACTAAATGTTCTTCTGCAAACTGGAAAAATCAAAATTGGATATTTCCAAATGTCCAGATGTGTCCTAGATTCAGCCTAGACGTCAGGAAGAGACGTGAATTGATTTAAATATGGGTTGTTTCTTTTTTTTCACTGTGGAAATATCTTTTCTGGATTATACACAGTCTTTCACATGACCCTTGGAGGAAACAGGAAAATGTAGTTACTGAGAAGGGATAATGTCGGTTCCCATAAATATTACCTAAAAGTAGATTAGGATTAAAAAAAAAAAAGAGCTTCAAAGTATCTCTTCATAGTGTCCTTTTCATACACGCATGATTAAAATGGTTATTAAAAGAAAATATGAGGATTTTCTTAAGTTTATGAGGTATGCTTTCTGTTTTAGTTGCAACACATGTTATAACATTGTATACCAATTGTAACCACTAATGTAACTGAAACCTCCTGAAATTTGCTATTCATTCATATTCCATCTAGAAGTAGAGATTAGTCTTAGTTTCTTTAAGTAACTCAAATTTAAAGGAGAAGTACTGCCTTGTTAGGTTGGGTTGATGGCAGCAGGAAGAGTATTTCTGAATGACCTGAGTTCTAGTAGCAGTTCTGCCACTTATTATTCACCTGAAAAACAGACCATAATTCTCACTTAAAATAATAATAATAAGGGTGTGAGGTAATGTTGTAATATCAGCTTGATATAGCCACTCTACAATATTCAATACATTTATTAAAGCATCATTTGTATATGAATTTATTTCTATACACTGTGGGTGGGAATGTAAATTATTATAGCCACTGTGGAAATCAGTATGGAAGTTCCTCAAAAAACTGAAAATTGAGCTACTGTATAGTCCAGTTACATCACATCTCAGTATTGCGCCAAAAGAGTTAAAGTCAATACACTTCAGAGATACATGCATACCCATCTTTATTGCAGCATAATTCAAAATAGCCAAATTACATGCCCCAGAGACACAGCCACATCAATGTTTATAGCAGCTCAATTTACAAAAGCTAAACTATAGAACCAACCCAGATGCCCCTCGCTGGGTGAGTGGATTCAGAAACTGTGATATATATATATTAGAGTTCTACTCGGCTATTAGAATGATATATCATGGCATTTGCAGCCAAATGGATGCAGATGGAAAAATTTATGCTGAGTGAAATATCCTAAACTTAAGGGATGAATGTTTTCTCTCATATGTGGAAGCCATAGTAAAATCTAAGGCAGGATGAAAGTTGGCTAAGCTTAAATAATAATCTCAACATAGGTGAAATTTCACATAAGCAGAGGGAACCATAACTATGAAGGTCAGGGGAGAAAGGAGGGAGGCAGAAGAGGGAGGGAAGGATTGGGGTGGTTATCAATGCAACTGGAAACTCTCAACTCCAATGAGAAGCCCAACTATACACAGGCAGGCAGAGAAACTCAGAAATTTCAAAATTAATACACATGTATGTGCTTATTTCTATCTATAACATGGAGGTAATGCAGAGGAGATATGAAAGCTGGGAGTGGACAAAATGGGGAGATCTTGGACTAGGATCACCCTTAACTTACTTTGTCAATATCCACCTACACATGATTACATAGCAACAATTCCCTCCTATATGTAAGACTATGTCAAACAAAAACAATGATTATCTCTCAAGAGACCGGGGTATGGGTGATGTGGGGGTAATTCTGGTTTAAGAGCAAATGTATATCATATTGTTACTTTGTATGCATTTATGATTGTACAATAACTCAACTTCTTAATAAAAATTAAACAAAATAAAAACAAAATAGCCAAATTATGATATCAGCCTAGATGTCTATCAACACATGAATGGATAAAGAAAATGTTCTCTATGTACAAATTTTATTTGGCCATAAAGATAAAATTATGTCATCTGCAGAAAATGGATTGAACTGGAAAGCATCATCTTAAATGAAATAAGCCAGACTCAGAAAGACAAGTATCATATGTTTTTTCTCATATTTGGAAGATAGAATAATGAAAAAAGAGTGGGGAAAGGACGTCATGAAAGTAGAAGGGAAATCATTTGGGATAAAGGAAGGCGAGCAGAGGGCAAAAGGAAGGTAGGGTAAGAGAGGTATTGGGGAGTAATATTGACCAACTTTTGTCATATGCATGTACAAATATGCCACAGTGAAACATGCTATTCTGTATATTTAATATGCAAAAATAAATAATTTTTTTCAAAAAACATAATGCTTACACCACAAATATATATTTTATATATGTATATTACATATAAATATATAATTTATATTTTCCAGTGAACAAATAAATAAAAATAGACCAAAGAATATCTAAGATTGTACCTTATACCAGTGTCCCATCTATAGTCCCCTACAATTATTTTGGAGACAAATTAGGGGAGCATTAGGCTAAGGTTCTGCCTAGATACAAAGTGCAGCAATTCCTTCCCTGGAAAATTTGTAACCTTCTTCTGAACTTTGTGAGCCTAGAAAAACCTGCTACTTTGTACTTTGGCTTTTGTTTATGCTTTTTTATTTTTACAAGGATGAGCGGCATGTTAGCCAGTTTTCTGTCACTGTGGCAAAATACCTTATATAAACAACTTCAAAGGAAGGAAGATTTACTTTGGCTCATGGTTTCAAAGATTTCAGTCCATGGTGACTTGGCCGCATCACTATGGGGCTTGTGGTGAGGCAGAGCAGAACACATGGGAGGAAGCAGGACACATGGGAGGAAGCAGAACAGGGTCTTTCCCCTCAGGGCAGCCAGGAAGCAGAGAGATAGAGCAAGGAAAGGACTGGGGACATGATATACACCTGCAGGAAACACCCACCAGTATCTGCTTTCTCCTATTATGCCCTACAATTTCCACCACCTCCCAATAATGTCGTTAAATTATGACTTAATACACTGATGAGGTTAGAGTCCTAGTGATCCAATCACATCCCAAAATCTCCACAGCTGAATATTGCCATATAGGGGACCAAGCCGCCTACACATGACCTTTGGGGGATATTCCATATCCAAACCACAGCAAGTGTAAACCAAATGGAGAAGAGGAAATAATGAAAATGTATCAGTTAATGTTTTGAAAATGGGAGTCATGAATTCTGGAGCTTATGAAATGTATTTGAAGCCTGAAGTTTGAATGACATCATCTTGGAAGAGATATAGAGTGAGAAAATAAAACTAAGGACTAAATCCTCTTTGTTAAGGGCAAAGGGGTGGAGCATAAGAGAAATTCTAGCAGGAGTTAGGAGAATCAGCATAGGTAGAAAGCAAACCTTGGGGCTATGGAAGATGTCAAGTGGAAAGACTAAGGAAACAGTGATCAATAAAATCAAAGCTTTCCAGAAGTCACATGGGGTAGCATTACGAAGTAATCATTACGCATAACACTATGGAGCTGCTACTAGCAATGGAAGTCTCCATGGGTGGTGACAGCAGAAGATAAGTGACAAGCAGCTTAAGAGGTACAAGAGAGCTAGAACAGCAGACCACTCTGCAGCATGCATAATCAAACACGAGATTGCAATAGACAGCTGAGTTTAATCAGAGAGGGAAAGTAAAGCCAACACCAACTGATACTATGGTGGCCTAGAACATAGAGCCCAGATGCTGGGGCTGGGGTCAAGAGGTACAGGACAAAAGACCTGACCTGCACAAAGAAAGGAGTTGTAATGAAGATCATTACATATGTCCAAGATGCTCATTGAGATGCTTAGCCGGTTCAAATTGATCTAGAACTGCACTTAGCCATTAACCACACATGTCCATTTAAATCTCAATTAAAGCCAGGCATGGGAGCGCATGCCTATGATTCCAGTTACTCAGGATGCTGAGGCAGGAGGATCACAAATTCAAGACCAGTTTAGGCAACTTAGACTCCATCTCAAAATAAAATACAAACCACAGGAAGAATTTGAAAGGCATTTCACAAAACCAGAACCTTTATACACTATTCATGAGAATGTAAATTACGTGTCTTAGGAACCAGTAATTTTACTCATAGGCACACCCAACAGAAGTAGGTATACTATGAACGTGTATTGAAGATCAAGAACCCAGGAAAGGGACAAGACACCTACAATGTTCATAGAAGCCTATTCATAGCAGACAAACTAAAAACAACATCAATGTCCATCATTGGAAGAATGGATAAATAAGGCATATATGCTCACATAATGGATCGTTTTACAGCTCTGAACAAACAGCCACTACACCCAACAACATAGATCCATCTCACAAAAATAATGCTTCAGGAAATAAGCCAGATACAAGAGTCTGTTTAAAGTTAAAAACAGGCAAAACTGGTCAATGGTAGCAAAAGCTAGGAAGATGATTGCTTTGGGAAGAGCCGTGAGATGGTGGGACTTCTGGGTTCCAGTAACATTCTATTTCTGAATCTAGGTGGATATTACGTGGGTTGTGCCATGCTCTCTTTTAGAAAATATTTCAAATTGTGTATCCATGATTTATTTACTTTTCCATACGCATATATAATATTTAATTTTATTTAAATAATAATGACTAATGGGGGAGGGTAGAAACAAGGTGGAGCTAAAATTCTAGATGGCAATAACATGGAAGATGGGATGTCGTGGCCAGAGTTCAAGTATTCTATTGTATGTATAATGTCCTAAGGGAGGACAGAAATATTTATCAATGTTAGACCTTGTTGAGTTAAGTAAGTATGCTGAAAATCCAAAGGTAACCAATAAAGAATGTACCTTTGGGGCAGAAAGGGGAAGAAAAACAATTCTAAAGAATCATTATTGATGCTAAAAAAAAAAATGAAAATGTGCCACGCATGTTGGTGCACACCTGTAATCCAGTGCCTCAGAAGGCTAACGCAGGAGGATTCTAAAATCAAGCCCAGCCTCAGGAATTTATCAAGGTCCTAAGCAACTTAGCAAGACCCTGTCTCAAAATTAAAAAATAAATAAATAAAAAGGGCTGGAAATGAGGCTCAACGGTAAAGTGCCTCTGGGTTCAATCTCCAGTATGTAAAAGAAAAAGAGAGAGAGAAAGAAAAATGTTATAAAATCTATTTTTAAAAAGTGCTATAAATATGTCCAAATAAATCATTAATCACAGTTACTATAAACAAGTTAAACTCACCAATTTATAAACTACTTATCCTCAGACTGGAATAAAAACAAAATAAGAATCAGCAAGGTGGAGCATGCTGCACAAGTTGTATATATCTTAGAAGAAACATACCTAAGCATAGTAACACGTGTTTAAAGTAAAGGGATAAAGACATCTAATCAGATGCTGGATTGATCTAAGGTTCAGCTTTGGTGTATGAGTGCAACAAGACAAAGAGTCAGGAAAGCAAAATAAAGTGGTGAGAGAGGGATTAAAGGTTGTGCGTGCTACTAGAAGAATGCCAACTGGGGAGACACTGAACAGTTGAGAAAATGGAACATTCAAGAAAGCAGTCCAGTGGGGTCCCAAAGCAGGTGTGACAGCAGGTGTGCAAAGGAGCAGGTCTGGGCCCCACCCAACTTAAAACTAGACCTGAACAGATCATTGCTCCTTTCATCTTGTCCAAAGTTGAAGGGTGTCTTTGGAAGTCATCAGTCTTTAAACTAGTCTGCTTTGAATTCTATTTTAGAATTCTGCTGACAGGACCAACAGTAAAACCAGTCATCTGGTCAACAACTAAAATTGCATTGGTTCTTGGGTCAATTCAGCACAGAAATCTAAAATACATCTAAATAATCATTGACCTTTTATGTAACAAAATGTTATACAAATTTCCTTCGGTAAAGTTCATTTCCATTTTTCTGCATTATACACTATGATTTGAGAAAAAATAACCCTTACTATGTTTTCAAGGACATTAAGTGGGAACTTTACATCTAGGTTCAGGATAGTTAGCACATGGTCATAAACCCCTTAATGAACCTCCATCTACTAAAATCCTCTTAATGTGTCTCAGCCCACACGACATATCCTCTTTAAGCCTTGTCCAACTTCCTCAAGCCAAATCTATCATCCTTGCTTGCTCTGCATTCCCTACTCACATTGATAGTATGTTTAATACCTCAGTTATTCTTTCTGCTTATAGTGTAATTGTTCACATAAATTCTCCTCTCTCTTAAAACCATAAACATTTCAGGGATAAGAGCCACCCCCAGAAGGCAGCATGCAATCCTGTAGAAGATGGGACAATGAGTGTTGAGTGCAGATGGCTGGTCCATTTCTAAGAGGAGAAAGTCTGACTATGCTCCATGGGCCTTTCACTTCTCTCCTTTCTACTGAAGAGGTTGTTTAGCCTCATAGTATCAGGCTGACATAAGAGGGCTTTGATTTTCCCAGAATGTGCTACCAACATCTCTCCACTCAAAAGAACAGGAAGTACCAATAAGCTCTGAAGA
>PVKS010022365.1:0-33827 GCA_004027875.1 Aplodontia rufa | reverse complement strand
ATATACTTTGTTATCCAGGGGTAATGCCAAAACATGGATGGCCACCTTGGGTTTCACCTGTTGCAGTTTCCTCCAGAAGAACTCATGCGTTAAATGGGTATCTCATGGAGGAATGACATCTGCTTCTGGGATGGTTCCCCCATATTCCCACTCTCCAGTCTCCTATGAGTTCTTCATACATCCTCCCCCCTCCCCATCCCCCTCCTTATGCCTCCAAGTATCCTAGGGAGCCATCCCCCTATTACTCTGAGAGTCATTCAATTTGAAGTATTGTTACGTTAGCCGTCTACCCTACTGCTTCCCCATATATTCTAGCATCCACAGATGAGAGAAACCATTCGGCCCTTGAGTCTCTGAGATTGGGATACTTCACTTAGCATAATTTTTTCCATCTCCATCCATTTGATATCAAAAGCCATAATATCGTCCTCTCTAATGGCCGAGTAGTATTCCATTGTATATATGTACCAAAGTTTTTGTATCCACTCGTCGAGTGAGGGGCATCTGGGTTGGTTCCATAGTCTAGCTATAGTAAATTGAGCTGCTATAAACATTGAGGAAGACACACCACTATAATACTCTGATTCTAACTGTTTTGGGAAAATACCCAGGAGTGGGATAGCTGGGTCGTAAGGTAGCTGAACCCACTTTTAATAAACGTGATACTTGGCCTCCATCTTCTGGAACAGCAGCCACACTGCCACCAGGTCGTCTGCAGGAGAGCTAAGTCACTGAGTCATGGTCACAGCTCCCCCAGGGCAACCTGGGTACACAATGCCTGCTTTCCAAAGGTCATTTCTAATCACCCACAAGGCTCATTTGACTAAGTACAGGCAGCCTGCACCTGGCACTGCCTCGCCCTCTACTGAGCCCTGATCACACTGTTAACCCAGGATTTTTAATTTCAGTGCTGGGGATCAAACCCAGAGCCTCACGCATGTTAGGCAAAAACTCTACCTCAGAGCTACATCCCCAGCCCAAGTGATGGACGTATTTTATATTTTAAAAAAATATTTGTATTCTGGGGCTGGAGCAGTGGCTCAGCTCTTACGGTGCCTGCCTGGCATATGTGAGTATGCGGGTTCAAACCCCAGCATCATAACTCTTCTGTAGGGTTTCCTAACCTTGCACAATGAAGCTTTGAGAGATACTTCTTTGCTGGGCGGGGGGTTGTCCTGGGCATTATAGGATGTTTAGGAGCATCCCTCACCTCTACCCAATAATACGGTAGGTGCTCCCCATTCCCAATTTGCGACAATCTAAAATGTCTCTAGACATTGCATATGCCCCTGGGGCTGGGGCTGGAGCAGTGGCTCAGTGGCAGAACGTTTGCCTGGCATGCATGAGGACCTGGGTTCAAACCCCAGCACCACATATGCAACTAAGTGTCTGAAAAAGTAAAACAAGATGAAAAAATAAATAAAATTGGTTCTCAAAAAAAAAAAATGTCCCTGGGCTGAAAAGTGTTAGAAGGCAGCTTTCCACCTGCCAGCTAGCTGCTGGGAAGAGACAGCATGGTGGTAAGCTCCCAGCCGAGGAGCACCAATAGCAGCCCTGCCTGCTTTCCTCTGTGGTCTGCTAACTCCCCAGAGGACTCCTTCTGACATTGTTTTCTTTTCCTTTTTTTTTTTTTAAGTGAGAGGGACAGTGAGAGAGAAAGAGAGAGAGAATCAATTTTATTTAGTTCTTCATGTGGCTTTCATTGCTCTGAGATTCGTCATGCCCATGGTGCTGGGTTCAAACTCACATACTCGCACATGCCAGGCTAGTGCCGGAACCGCTGAGCCACCGCTCCAGCCCTCTGCCGTTATTTTCCGATGAGCAAAATTGACCGTCCAAGAGGCCACAGAAGGAATACCTAGTATAATGCTGGTGAGCCCGCCGAAGTGCCAAAGCTGTGCCACGGAGGTGCTGAGATGTGCTTCAGAGGTGTCTTCAAGCAAATCAAGATGGCACAATCAGAAGATCAGCATGACGAGAGGTTTGACCAGCAAGTGTCAACTGTAGCTAGAAGAAGCAACAGCCAACGAATGAGCCTTGTGGCTTCAGGGGACTTCGTGTGCAAAGGTGGGGAACACGTTGCTATAGGTCAAGTACGGTGCTGACGCAGTTAGCACCCTGCAAAAAGCAGCATGCCACGCAAGCTTGCAAATGGCAAGCACCTGTGCATGCACTTATAATGTATGAAGCATTTGAACATTCATTGAACTTTTGTGCCAATTCTAGGAAGTAAACTAAGCTAGTATAGTTATCTGAATTTTTAGACAAGAGAACTGAGGCTCAAAGAAGATAAATGGCTAGCCCAAGGTCAAGAGTAACCAGACTCAAATCAACTTATGTGTCCATCAAAGGTTGACCGGATAAAGAAAACATGGAAACACAAAGGAATATTATTCAGCTATTAAAAAGAAAGAAGTCCCATCATTTGTGACAGCATAGATGAACCTGGGGGACATTGTGTCAAGGGAAATAAGAAGAGCTTAGAAAGACAAAATACTTCACGATCTCACTTATATGTGGAATTTAAAAAAGCTTAACTCATAGAAGCAGAAAATAGAATGGTGGTTATCAGAGGCTAGGGATGGAGGTTGGAAACAAAGTATATTTTCATCTTGTTTTTTTTCAAAATATATTAAATTTCAGTCAGGTAAAAGAAATAAGTTGGACTGGAGCAGTGGGTCTGATTACAGTGCTTGCCTGGCATGCACAAGAATGCAGGTTTGAACCCCAGCACCATGTACACAACAAAGTGTTGGAGCAATGAAAGTCATGTGAAAAACTAAATAAAATTAACTCTCTTCCTCTCTCTTCCCATCTTTCTTTAAAAAATGAAGAAAGAAAGAAGTTGTGGAGATCTGTTGTTCAATATGGTGACTATAGTTAATAACAATGTATCGTATCCTTGAAAATTACTAAGAGAACAGTGTTCTCATCAGCACATACACAAAGAGTGATGCATATGTGAGATAATGCATATACTAAGTAGCTTATTAGGCTACAATGTGTTCCTATTTCAAAACATCATGCTGAGCACCATATGTGTACACAATTTTTGTCATTTAAAAAATAATGATGCGGGGGCTGGAGCGGTGGCTCAGCAGTTGGAGCACTTTCCGAGCATGCATGAGGACCCAGTTTCAAACCCCTGCACCACATGCACAACTAAGTGTTGGAGAAACAAAGGCCAGATGAAAAAATAAATAAATTTGATTCTCTCTCTCCACCCCCCCATATCTCTCTCTTTAAAAAATAAAATAAAATATAAAAAATATATACTGTCTGCTCTTTCTCCAAGTTGGTAGCCTTGTCTGACTGCCAGACCATGTATACATGGTGCTCCCACAATTCTCTTACAGCACCCTGATGGTATGGAGCTGCACCTGACACTATGCCCGGTGCACTGTGGGTACTTGGTTTGTTGATTGAATGAGTGACACAAGGGCATTGGAGCTGGACAGAGTCAGGTCTTGGACCTGGTTCTGAAATGTGCCATCTGTATGTCAATGGTCAAGGTAGTTCAGCCTCTCCTCATCTACAAAACTGAGTGTGTTCGTCCATTTTCCTTTGTTATAACAGAATACTGGAGGCTCTGTAACTTGTTTTACTTCTATTTTTTCTTTTTGGTACTGAGAATTAATCACAGGGTACTCTACTACTAAGCCACATTCCCCAACCCTTTTTATTTTTTCTTTTGAGACAGGGTCTTGCCAACTTGTTCAGGCTGACCTTGAACTTGTGCTCCTCCTGCCTCAGCCTCCTGAGTCTCTAGGATTATAGGTGTGCACCACTGTGCCCAGCTGTGTAAACAGTTTTAAATAGAGGTTTACTTTAGTTCACTTTTGGAGGCTGAGGTCTTGTGAGTGAGGTGGCTCCCTCAGTTTGGCCTCTGGTGAGCACCCTCTTGGCTGTGTCACAACATGGCAGATGACATCAGGACAGGAGCATAGATGAGAGAGAGAGATGAACTGGCGAGACAGGAAGCCAGAGCAGCTTAGAGGTCCCTCTCTCAAGGGAACTGGAGCCTCATGAGGTCTTCACAGACCCCTTCCATGAGCAGCAGTCGCATGACATAATCACCATGCACTAAGCCCTGTCTGCTAAAGGTGCCATTGCCTCTCACCATCGCCAAGCTGGGAACCAAGCTCTTGGCACACGGACCCTTGGGCGACCTGGATCCACATCCAAACCATAGCATGGGGGTCCTAGGTCTTGAGGGTTCCTGTGCGAATTCAAGAAACAGACCATGTGTAGAGAGTTTCTCACCTGGGAAAGGAAAGGCACTTGGTGCTTCACAAGGTCTAGCATTGTTGAAGGGGATTTTCTCCCCACAGTGGTAGCAAATTGGCCTTGGTGGCCAGATCAGATAAGTCAGCAGGAGAGACAGCTGTGCTTCGACAGGACATTCTGTTCCGGAGGCAGCTGCCCAGCCGTGAGCAGCAGGAGTTGGGGGTGAATGAGCGGAATGCGGGGCTGTCCACACCCCTTGCAGTCCCCTTTCTCCCTAAAAGGCAGCCCTAGGCTGGGCCGCAGTTGGGTGAAACCATGAAGTTCCAGGCTTCTCTCCTCCTCGTCCTCCTGATCCTCACCTGCCAAGAGTTTCCATCTCAATCAAAAGGTCGGTATGTACCTGGGTAGACCGGAACAGAGCAGAGGCCCAGAGGCACAAAGCCCCCTGTCTCCTCGCAGGCTAGGGAGTCAAGGTGATCCCGGGAAATACATGCTGAGGGCATGCTTGTGCCAGCCACTGTCCCAGGTGCTGGGCTGGAAGCCACAGGCTGAAGCCCCAGCCTTTGTGGAATTCGTATTCCAGTGGGAGATAGCACGACAGACACATAATAACCAGACGGCACAGTGCCTTGGAAAATGGAAAAACCACAGCAGGGAACAGGGGCTCAGAGTCCAGGCTGGTGGTGGGGAAGGTGAGCTGGAGAAGGGAGCTAGGTGGCCCGGCACTGAAGGAGAGGGATTTGCTTCCTGCTTCCCCATCACGCTTCACCCTCAGAGTCAGCCTTGCAGGCGGGGAGGACCAGACGGAGCCTGAATCTTTCCCCACCATCAGAGCAGAGGTCCTCCACCCACTGTCCCTTCCCTGGCAAGGGCGATGGAAACCCTGCCGTCTGTGCCGCGGTCACCGCTGGCTTGATTCTTGGTCCCCTGCTTCCTAGCAGGATGGCAGAACAGGCACTCATGGAAGGTGGAAGTCATAAAAGCCGCTGTGAAGAGCAAACACAAAAACCACTCCAGCGGTGACACCAACATGAAAGGACAACACAAAGAAACTCCTGCCTCAGAGGAGCTCCTGGTCATTGCTTTCTGTTAACAAATATTTACTGAGAACTAAGAGCCAGGCCTGTGTCAGGCACTAGGACTGCAGCATCGACCTGGTGCCATCGCTGTGCGGAGGGAAGGAGTGACCAAGAGCAGCCACCTATACTGAGGGCTGTGCAGCGATTATCTAGAACCCCCCTTAAGCCTCCAAGGTGGGCAGTAGACCCCCATTTTACAGTAAAGGAAACTGAATGTCCAAGTCAGAGGTCATT
Source organism: Aplodontia rufa (assembly GCA_004027875.1). Classification (NCBI taxonomy): domain Eukaryota; kingdom Metazoa; phylum Chordata; class Mammalia; order Rodentia; family Aplodontiidae; genus Aplodontia; species Aplodontia rufa. The sequence continues at coordinate 28,287 of PVKS010022365.1, read as the reverse complement.
CATCCAAGGCCACATAGCTAGAAAGTTACTGAGTCAAGACTCAGCACTGTCCTTTCCCCCGCAGGCTATCCATTCTAGAATTGACGATGAGAGAGGGGGAAGCCCAAGAGATCTCTCTCTAGAAATCAGATCTCGAAAAGCACTAGATGTGGAGTTCAGCTCCTTAATGTCACAAAGAATGAATTGGATTCTCGAGGATGGGATTTGCCCCAACTGGTGATCTGATTTGCCAAAGTCACTCAGCACCGTTGCTAGGTCAGTTTTACAGTGTATGAAAAGTGAAGTTTGAACTCGAATAAAAACATGTGGGTAAGTTTTAAAATAAAAATAATAAAAAGCATGAGATTTGCGCGACACTGGGCAACTTCTAAAAGTGAAAACCTCAACTTCTGTGGGCTGGAGGGGAGAGGGACGGAGAACCACTACCACGGGCAGCCTCGTCACTGTGCTCTGGGCCATCTCAGCCCCTGACAGATGGCTCTGGACAAGGGGAAGGTAATGGGCGTGGGGAGGGTGGAGGGTCCAGCTCCCCTCACCCTCATTCTCTCTGCAGACTCAGAAGTATGCAAACTTCCTAAGGACACGGGCAGGTGTTGAGCCGCCTTGAACAGATGGTTTTACAACACAAAAGCTCAAAAGTGTCAGCATTTCATCTACGGCGGTTGTGAAGGCAATGCCAACAGATTTATGGAGAAATCAATATGTGAAGAACTTTGCAAAAACACCTGATTTCCTAACAGGAACGCAGCCTGGATTCGGGATTGCTCAAGGGCTATTGAAGGCTTTTTGGGGTTTTTTTTTTTCTTATAATAAGAGATTCATTCTTCCACTACCACCACCCCCAACTTATTCTCCCCCATGTGTTCCTAAAATCACTTCATCTCTGTGCCTGAAATTACACAAATGTTGACATCATGTTTTTAAAGTCTCTGGAGTTTCTTTGTGAAATACATACATGTGTACAAATACATCGGGAACCAAATTTAGGAGAGCCATTTACAGCTTAGTATGAATTACTGCAGCACCCAATGGAAGATAAAGGTTTTGAGCAGGGAGAGGAGTGAATTTGGAAATTTGTTTATGAAAGCCCTGGTCTTCTAAGGCTATTCCACATCTTCCTGCCATGTGTGGAGAATATGGAAGAGTCCTAGGGCTAGAGTCTCTTGGTTGGCCTTAAGCAGGGCCAACTATTACTACTTGGTAGGAGAGGAGAAAAACACAAGGTTCTTTTTTTTTTTTTTTTCATTTATTTTGAGAGGGATAAATGAGACCCAAAGATAGGTAAGGACTTCTTTAAGATCAGATGGTGGGGGCTGGAGCAGTGGCTCAGCAGTTATGGTGCTTGCCTGGCATGCACAAGGATGTGCGTTCGAACCCCAGCACCACGTACACAACAAAGTGTTGGAGCAATGAAAGCCACATGAAAAACCAAATTGTTTCAGTATAGATTAAACTCAGGTCCAACTCAAGATTACTGAATCATGATCTACACAGAAACAAGATTTCTGGATAATTCTGGGCATATTCAAGTTTAGGAAGCAGTGATAAGAGCTAATAGCCAGGCACAGCAGCAACACACATTTGTAATCCCAGCAACTCAGGGGGCTGAGGTGGGAGGATCAAAACCTTTTTCTTTTGAGGGGGGGTGTTTGGTTGATTGGGGTTTTTTGTTTGTTTGTTTTGGGGTTTTGGTTTTTCTTTCCCCCTGCCCCGTACTGAGGATTGACTCCAGCGGTGCTTAACCACTGAGAAACATCCCCAATCCTTTTTATATTTTATTTTGAGACAGGGTCTTACTGAGTTGTTTAGGGTCTCGCTAAGTTGCTGAGGCTGGCTCTGAACTTGTGATCCTCCTGCCTTAGCCTCCCAAATTGCTGGGTTTACAGGTGTGCGCCACCACACCCAGCATAGAATCCCAAGTTTGAGGCCAGCCTCAGCAATGTAGTGAGATCCTGACTCAAAATAAAATTAAAAAGGGGCTGGAGCTGTGGTCAGCAGTTGTGGTGCTTGCCGGGCATGCCCAAGGACATGGGTTTGAACCCCAGCACTCCATACACAACGAAGTGTCAGAGCAACGAGGGCCACATGAAAAACAAATAAAATTGATTCTCTCTTTCTCTCTCTCTCTCACTGTCCCTCTCTCTTTTAAAAAAAAGGGGGGCTGGGGATGTAGTTCAGTGGTTAGAATACCCCTGGTTTCAATCCCATATACCAAGAGAAAAAAAGCAGTAGTAGATGGGAAAACGAGGGTGAAACTAATGTTTCCAAGGTCACAAAACAGTAGCATGACAGAGCTGGTCACTGAGCTCACTTTGGTTCACTTCCCAAGTCCAAGGTCATAACTATGATGCCACATTTTCATGGATCTCAGAACTTCCTCTCAGGACTGATTCCAAGTAATGGTTTTATTTTTATTCTTATTTTTTAAGAGAGAGGGACAGTGAGAGAATCAATTTTATTCGGTTTTTCATGTGGCTTTCATTGCTCTGAGACTTTGTTGTGTACGTGGTGCTGGGGTTTGAACTCATGTACTCACACATGCTGGGCAAGCACCATCACCACTAAGCCACCCTCCAGCCCCAAGGAACGGTTTTATTAAAAGGGTTTTAAAAAACTAAGTTATGCCACTGAGACAACAAAGTCATCCACCTTTCCCTCCTCTGGCTCAGAGGGACCAGGCAGGGCCATTGTGAGAGTGAGTGGCCAATTGGAGAATGGTGGGGAAAACAAGCTGGATCTTCTTCCATGGCTCCCAGCTTCCTTTTCCAGCCTGGGGAGCCAAAGTCCTGTGAGCCTACTGATGACCTCTGCAAAGGAGAGATCGGCCACCTCATTTCTAGCTCTCAGACTCCTTTCCAACCACCTCCCCGTTGCCTCCTTCTTTTTTCCTCTCTTTCTTTTTTGTTTCTCCAACTCTTAGTTGTGTATGTGGTGCTGGGGTTTGAACCTGTGTCCTTGTGCATGCCAGGTAAGCACTCCAACCACTGAGCCACTGCTCCAGCCTCCTTCCTGCCTTTTCAACATCTCACTGTAGGAAACGGAGATCTACAGGAAAGGCCAGCTGCCACACACGAGAAGTTACAAAGCAGAGGTGGACCATCCCATGAGGCCATCTTCTTTCTGGGTGGTCATAAGTTAATAACCTCTTGGAGTCCCAGTTTATAACTTGGGACTTTTATTGATTACTCTGAGGACTTGGAGTAGCCAGGAGACCTCATGAATCAACCTCCCAGTGCTGTGTCTGGAACACGCTGCTACTGTTATCGGATGTCCCGCAGTGAATCGGAGTGACTTTGGAGGTCTTCCATCACTTCTCTGACCTGTTTCCTAATTCATCACCTTTGGAGAACAATGACCAATCTCACAGGATTGGTGCAGGGATTTGCCAGGAAAATGCTGGCACACGGGAGACAAGGCCTGAGTTCATGTTTCTCATTCACTCAGAGCTAAGTCCTCCCCGGACTTCACGCCTGGTTGCTCCCTGCTTGCCCACCCACCTCAACCCAAGTCAGGGGAAACAGGGACAGAGTGATAAGAACAGATGCTATTGCTCCGCAATGCTGAAAGCGGTCACTTTATTGGTTGGAGAAGGGAGAAGCTGTGGTCAGCCCAGGCAGGAATGCAGAGGCCACAAAGAGGGAGGGGGCTGTGAAGGAGCCAGATGCATGGCTGGACAGAAGCTTCCCCTCCCCACTCCTCAGGCTGGTGGAGGCTGGAGCTGGAGGAAGAAAATCACAACAAGACCATCAACAACGCCATGCATCATACTGGACAAGAGTGTGGGCAGCTTAAACCCTGGACCACCTTCTTCCAACCCACCCATCCCGCTCACACACAGCAAAGCTTCAAATTTGAGGACTTGCTTGCATTTCTCTAAAGGTTCCTGATTCATCTCTTCTGCTTCAGATCATCCCTAGGACACACCTAGATATATCATTGTCCCAAGTGACCATCGTAGCCTTCCTGAAGGACTGTAGGCATTTATCTCCCTAGGAATCCCTCTGCCAGGAGGAAGTTCTATCATGGTGTCATTCAGATGAGCTGACCGACTAGCTCTTGTTTGTCCCTATTCTACAAGCAGAGCACTAGTTAAGTGTCAGAGCTGAAACTGGAACCCGGATCTTCCTGCCTGCAAAACCCACCCATGCAGCTGGCAAGACAGGAGAGCTTGGGGTCCTAGGGAGACCATGGCTTCCTCTTAGCCACTCAAGAGCACATTTTGAAGCAGCGTGGGGCCTGGCAGGTGCTCCCTCTCTGGGCTTCAATTTCTCTCACTAATGGAAATTGTGCACTAATGGGATTCACCACTGACCTCGAGGTTCCTTTGCTGGAGTTGTGTTCAACCAGAGGGCACTTCCAAGTTCTCTTGTTTTTGTTCCCTCTGCATGAAAACAGCCTCCCCACTGCAGGTCACCAGGGCTTCTACCTTTTATTCAGGCTTTTAGTGCTGGCTCAGGTCACCTGGCTGGGAAGCCCTTCTCCCACCCCCTCTGCGCCATCCCCTACCCCACCTCCGTCTGCAGGATGCTTCTCCTGTGTTTCCCTGATGACCACCACGGCACAGGGCTGTCGCCCATCTGTCAGCCTCCATAGAGGGGCAGTGGTCACCTTTCTGTCCCAGCTCCTGGCATGGCTGGTGACACAGTGGTGGATCACCCAAGAGGCCAGTCAAGCATTTGCTTCATTTTTGCCTTTACCTCCTTACATCTACTTTACAAATCAGTAGATTTTATTATTATCATGTATGGGGGAAGGGAGGCCCCATCTTTTCCTTTCAGGGCCAGAGTCATCAGAGGTGGATGACTTTAGCCCTGGTCTGCTTCAGAGCAGAAGCTTAACACACCTCAAACATGTGATAAATTGAACTGAAGATAACTGATCTCTACCACATTTGTCCCCCAAAGCTGGGCCTTTTTTTTTTTTTTAAGAGAGAGGGACAGTGAGAGAGAGAGAGAGAATCAATTTCATTTAGTCTATCATGAGGCTTTCGTTGCTCCAAGAGGGTTTGAACTTGCGTACTCACGCATGCCAGGCAAGCGCCATAACCACTAAGCCACCGCTCCAGCCCCAAAGCTCAGCCTTTTGATGAAAGGCTGGTCCAGGCGAAGAGCCTCCTACCTCCTCCCCAGCCCTTTCAGCCACTGTCCTCTCCCTAGGACGCAGCTGCTCCCCTAGAGTTCCTCACTTCACTGAAGTGCCTATTGAACACAAGGGAAAACCTTCTCCTTCCACAGCCCAGGCCATCAGTAAACACTGCCCCACCTTCCATCACCAAAGCCTCCTTCCTGGTCCAGCTATCTCTCCCTTGCCCACTCACAGGACCCCTGCCTCTATAGTCCACCCATGCAGCAGCCAGAGAGCCCTTTAAACATGCCAGCCAAAGAAAGTCCCTTTCAGAGGGCACAGCACCCCCAGGTCAAGGTGATGACCCATAAGGCCCCAAGTGAGTAGCACCATGTCCCACTGACCTCTGGAAGTACCCCAGGGATGCCTCTGCCTTCGCACCCACCACTCCCTCTGCCTGAAACACCCTGGACATCCCCACCGTGACTTCCCTCGGTCCCCACTTTAATTTTTTTTTTTTAAGAGTCAGAGGGACAGTAAGAGAGAAAGAGAATCAACTTATTTCATTTTTCCTGTGGCCTTTATTGTTCAGACACTTCGTTGTGTATGTGGAGCTGGGGTTCGAACCTGCGTCCTTGCACATGCAAGACAAGTGCCGGAACCACCGAGCCACCGCTCCAGCCCTGTTCCCACTTTCTTAGTGAGACCTTCACTCACTGACCCATGTAAAAATTGCAACCCCTATCGTCCCTCCCCTGGGTATTTTCCTCCTTGGAACATGCTGCACAATCTGCTTGCTGGTGTATTTGGTTTGTCACCCACCAGACTATAAACTCCATCGGAGGGACATTATTGTCCAATTCACTCAAGGAGCATCCCCAGCACCTGGGGTGGTACATGGCACGTGACAGATGCACGATAAATACTTGTTGAGTGAGTGAAAGTAATGACTGTGGGCCCCAGTGCATCTCCCTTTTCAACCGGCCATGACATTGTCATCCCTGGAGCTCTATGCCCCCCTTCCCTGTCCCCACCTACCTCAGAAGTCGGGTGTGACACAGGACACCTTTCCACAGCCGTTGCGACAGCATTTCATCTGGCCAGAACACTGGCTGTCCTCCTGGCACTGGTCCTGGCAGATGCCGAGCTGGGGTAAGTCCACGTTGGGGCAGGAACCTGGCTTCTCTGGATAGAAAAAGGAGCGAGAGGAGGCAGATTCAAGGGGTGCGGAGAGGTGGCGATGGAAGCACGGTCCCCCATTGCCACTCATCCTGATTCCTAAGTAGCAGCACTGCCTTGAGGCCTGAGCCAGAGAGATGGCCTGCAAATCCCTCCTCCTGCTCCCAGGATTCCGAATCCTAAGACCCCAGAAGAGTTCCCACTCTGCCCATTTTCTGACTTTGTGGACCGGGGCCAGAAATCTCTGTCTCAGAGTCCATAGGTGTCACGTGGTATCGATGTCATACACATCCTGGAGTGGTTGCAAAAGTAATGGAAGAGGTGCTGGAGCAGTGGCTCTGCATTTATGGCGCTTGCCTGGCATGCACAAGTACGCAAGTTTCGAACCCCAGCACCATGTACACAGAGAAGTGTTCGAGGAATGAAAGTTACATGAAAAATTAAATAAAAATTGCTTCTCTCTCTCTCTCACTGTCCCCTTTTTCTTTTTCTTTTCTTTTTTTTTTTAAAGAGAGAGGGACAGTGAGAGAGACAGAGAAAGTGAGAAACAACTTTATTTAGTTTTTCACATGGCTTTAGTTGCTCCAACACTTAGTTGTGTACGTGGTGCTGGGGTTTGAACCCGGGTCCTTGTGCTTGCCAGGCAAGTGCTGAAACCGCTGAGCCACCTCTCCAGCCCCCCCTTTTTCTTAAAAAAAAAAAAAGTAATGGAAGCAAACATACATGTTATCTCCCCCAAAAGATCAAACTACTTTGCAGTAATAATGAGCCATAATGAGCCATTATAACAAAGAATACTTAATTCACTGGCTATCTGCCAGGCACTATTGTAAGCACTTGGCATGTATTAGTCCAAATAATTCTCAGAAAATCCCTACAAGAGGAGAAGAGGCCTATGAATATCTCCTCCTGTTACAGAGGAGGAAACTGAGGCACCAGGAGGTTCAGTGGACTGAGGTCAGGCAGGATCGAGGCAGGACTTGAACTGCAGGAAATCGAGCTCAGAGTGTGCACTAGCCATTGTGCCCATCATGCACCATGCTTGTGCAAGAGTGATACACTCAGCCTTCTCTCCACTCCCTCCACCAACTCACTCCCGGTGACCATAGTGCCACACCATAGCCCTCCCTCCATAACGCACAGATAGATACAACAGAGTGAGCACTGCAGAGATGTGCTGTGCTCTCTGTGAACACCTGTTATCTCCTTTAATCCACGCGTGAACTGTTTCCACTGTAGGGGATGTGTTTTTGTGTTTTTGTTTTTGTTTGTTTGTATACCAGGGATTGAACTCAGAGGTACTTTAGCACTGAGCCACATCTCAGCCCTTTTTTTTTGAGTCAGAGTCTCACTAAGTTACTTAGAGCATCACTTAGTTGCTGAGTCTGGCCTCGAACTTGCAATCTTCAGACCTCAGCCTCCTGAGTTGCTAGGATTATAGGGGTGGTCACCACACCCTGCTGTAGGGGATATTTTGAATCCAGCTTATGTCACACTTGAGGAAAATGAGGCATAGAGAGTTGAAGCTGCCACCCAGCAGCACCCTGCTGCTCATGAGTAAACTAAGACCTGAGCCCAGCCTTCTACAATCCATACACACAAACACACACCCCACTCTACTTCCTGGGTCAGGGAGAGGGGAGTGAGGACTAGCCAAATGTAAAAGCAGGAACAGAACTGGATGGTGAGCTGCAGAGGACCATGAGTGTGGTTGACAGAGCCCTGACTCCTAATACAAAGAAACCCATTCCCTGGAAAAGAATAGGAGCTCTCAATGCCAGGCTGCCCTGGGACAAGAGCACACACAGGGAACAGCTCCGTTAAACAGCAAGCCACAGCGCATAGAATGTCACCGAGATACTTCCATGTCCCACCTCATGGCACCCTCAGGTCAATCCTACGGTTTGGGATTATCATTCCCACATTGCAGACAAGAAAGCAGAGTCTCAGAGAGAGAAAGCAACTTGCTCAAAATCACACAGCTAGCAAATGACAGAGCTGGATTCCAACCTCCAAGCTCACTCCCTGGCTCTGGACGGGTCTGTCCCTCTTCCTGTCTTAGTTTGTCCCAGATAAGGGAACAAGATGTTTATCCACCTAACCAAAAGGATACCTTTTGTCCCTCCACCTCTCCTGTGTGCATCAGTCTGCCTGTGTTTGTGTGTGTGGCCTTGGGGACTGAACCCAGGGTCTCGAACAAGCTAGGCAAGTGCTCTGCCACCTCTAACACCCAGTCCCTCTCTCTTTCTGGTCTTCATCTCTCTTTCTGATCCTCCTTTCTCAGGTCCACATTTGCTATCCCTGATGGGCAAGCTGTCCCTCCACCTCTCCCTTCCCTCCTGATAGTGTCTAGGGTCTAATTCCCAGTTTCTGCTGGCATCTTTGGGGAAAACAACAAAGAGGAAAAATTCGCAGAGGCTGGACTCTGGGTAATGATCAATAATTACAGTACCTTGGTCTTCCAGGTCCTTCCCTTTCACCTCTGAACCTGACCCCAGATCATACACATGCCGGCTTCTCATCCTCAGATTTTCCCTTAGGAAAATGAGAAGCCTGGATTTCAGGCTAAAGCCACATCCTACCCTGATGAGAGCTCACAACCTGGTGCAGAGACTTGAGCCCCAGCAAGCTCCCCAGAAGGAGCACAGAGGTTCTCTCACTCGGTACTTAGCGGGGAAGAGAGAGATTTAAAGATTAGGAAGGAGGATAAGGTGCCCAGGGAGGGTCTTGACATTCTTCAAACCCCTCAGCCAGTAAGGGGCAAAGGCAAAAATTGAACTGTCAGCCACAGGATGGCAGTGCAGCTTTGGGCAAGACCATTTCTTCCTCTGCCGCTCAGGTCTACAGATTAAGATGTGGGTGCTCTCCTAAATCTGCTAAATCGGGGAGCGGGGGTTGCTTTGTTTTTCCCGCGCGGAGGGAGGAATCTGGGGCGTCTTGCCAGCCAGGCGCTCCTAGTCCTTTCTCCTAGGGGTGGGAGGCCTCGGGGAGGGACGGCTCTGGAAGGCGACAGAGCCCCAGACCTCCTGCCCAGCTTGGTCACCTGCTCGGGATTCCCCGCAGGCCCCAGCCGTCGGGAAAGGAAACAGCAGCGGGTCCCCAGGCAGCCCGGAACAATGTCCCGCCGTGCGTGCCCGGAAGCCGTCACGGCTCAGAGAATCTAACCCAGCCAGGGGCTAGGGGACCGCCCTCCCGCCCCCGCCGCGCCTCAGCGACTCCTTTGTCTCCCCTCGGGGCTCCCGCTAGAGAGAGCACAGGCGGATCTGGCTTCACCCGCCTCGACCTCCCCGGGGTCCCCCGGCGCGGGGACGCCTTTCCTCCCGGAACCCGGGCGCTCCCGCCTCTTGCAGCCTCTGCCGCCCCGCCCCGCCCCGTCCCCGCCGGGTCGCCGCGGGGTTACCATTGGGGACAGAGCAGACGGAGCCGCAGCCGGCCGGGCAGCACTTGCGGTGGTCGGCGCAGTCGCTGTCCGAGACGCACTCCTTGGTGCAGTTCGCGTCGGCCTGGAGCCGCGGGCACACGCCCGGCCTCTCTACTCCAGCGCCTGGGGACAGGTGGGGAACAGGGTACTGTCAGTCGGGGACCCTCATATTTAAACTCCAAGGCATTCTCACTTGCTGGCCCTCGGGGATTCCTTAAAGCTCCAGAGGACCCCTGCAATACTGGAGTTCCCGATGCTCGGTTTCAGAGTCCTCAAACCTCAGCCCTTAGGGGACCCGGAGCTTCGGACGTCCAGCCCAGCTCCCTCCGGGCTGCAGTCTCCGCCCTGCGCACAGGGCCGCCGCCCCAGCACATTTTAGCCCGAGGTAGTCGCGCCACCTCTAGTACGTTCCTTGGCTCCCACACCCCGCGCTCCAAGGGTCACTAACATTAGGCCCCAGGGCTCGGCGACTCTTAATTTTCATGGGTGTCACCAGGTCCCGATCCCCCAGAGAAGCTACACACCTCTGCCCGAGTGCTTTGAGCTGGTGGCTGGGCGCTCTGGGCACTCGGCCTTTCCCCGCCCCGCTCACCTGTGGCCGGAGGGAGGCCCAGCAGCAGCAGTCCAAGAAGGAGGGCGGTGGCCAGCGCGCAGAGGCGAGGGACAGGCATGGTGCTGCGCCGGGGCGGGGTGCAGGTGTGAGCTGCAGCCTGGTGGGGGGATTTAACCACACGCGCGGGGGGCGGGGGGCAGGGGCGGGGCCGTGCGAGGGGGTGAGGTGGGGGGTAGAAAGCCCAATGGGCACCTGGGGCGCGCTGCCACCTCATGCCATTTCACAATCCCCCGGGATCAGGTGTCACTCTTGGCCCGGGTGGGAACCAGGAACCTAATCAGCTTCCAGGCCAGGAGCAGCTCGACCAGCTGCAGCCAGACCCTTGTCCACTCCTCCCTCACTTCCTCCCTCCTGGGGCCTGAGGGCAGGGCAGGGCAGTGGGAGGCCAGTCCTCCCTGGAATGCCCAGGGCTGAAGTTGGAGGAGGAAAGGGCAAGGCCACAGGGGAGGCCAAAGACCCCAGGGATTAAGTGATTGGACTTGGATTCAGCTGGATCATAGTTCAGATCCCCATTGAGGGATTAGTGGTGGAGGGCTGGGTGGTGACATAGCGGTTGTTGTTACCAAATGAACCCATTTGACAAGGAACAAGCCTAGGAGGTGAAACTCAACAGTGTGCAGCCATTCCGGGTGTAACTGCCTCTTCTGCACACCACAAGGTCAGAGCTGACTGGACACTCGGGACCGAGCTCCTTGGCACCTGCAATCTTCCCAGCAGCCTATGACTAAGGAGTTATTCTTGCTAAGTGGATATAACAAACTGACATTCAGAGCTTTAGGATCACACCCCACCCCGAGGTCCCAAGCAGACACATCTTAAAAAGTTTTATACCCAGATCTCTTCCTCCAGGCCCTGTTTTCCCACCCAGCAAATATTTGCTGGGATATATGTTTGCATAGATATATATTTGCAAATATATGTATACAGAGAGAGAGAGAGAGAGAGAGACTTGGGAAAGTAATCAATAGGAGCTCCCTGCTCTGGTGTCTGGTGACAGGGTCTAGGTTTGACACCCCTCTACTACCTCCCATCTGAGGGTCTCTGATGCTTCTCCGCTCAGAATTGGCCATTTTTCCATCTACAACATGAACAGGAGAGTAATGTTCCTGCATGGACAACATATGCACTCATGGTAGGTTAAGTTCACACTGATTGACGTAGAAACTTCAGGCCTGGCAATTAATAGGTACTAACTACATACATGACCTCTAGGCTCAGTAACTGTCAGGTGTCTCCAGTTATGCGGAGACTGAATAGTGTAATCACCACCCTCCCGCCCCCATTATCCATGAATTCCACATTCTTGAATTCAACCAACACTGGATGGAAAATGTTTGGTTTAAAAAAATTGCACCTGTCGGAACATGTACATACTTCTCTCTTTCCGTTATTCCCTAAACAATACAGTAGGCAACTGCTTACACAGCATTTACATTGTAGTAGGTGTTATCAGCGATCTATACAGGATTTAGAGTATATGTGGAATGTACCCAGGCTATATTCAAATATTACTCCATTTAAAATGAGGGATTTGAGCATCTGCAGATCGACATACCCAGGAATCCTGGACCCAATCCCCTGGAGATTCTTAGAGATGACTGTATATATCAAGCTTTAGAATCCGGGGTGGTGAATGTCAAAAGTTACCCAGGGAGTTAGAAAACAGTGCCTTCAAACATTTTTCTTGCTCTAGTGATGCGGGGTTCTGGAAGTCCCAGGAGGTCTCTGCTGCTGCCACCGATTACATGGGTCTGGGAAGATGGATATCAAGATGACAGAGTCCCCCCCACCCCCAGCAGTGGCTCAGCAGTTACGGACTTGCCTGCCATGGGCCAGTATGTGAGTTCGAACCCCAGCACCACGTACACAATGAAGTTTTGGAGCAGCAAAGGCCACATGAAAAACTAAATAAGATTGATTCTCTCTCACTGTCCCTCTCTTTAAAAAAAAAAAAAAAAAGACAGGCGGGTATTTTGATGATGTGAGTACAACCAGCCGCAGATCCCATGGTGGATGTCTGGGATCTGTGAAAGAGTCTGGAAATGTGTCCCCCAGCTTCCCATGCCCAACCTCAGCACTGGAGACATGCCGTTGTAGGGAGGGGCCAGGACTGTTTGCTCTGAGCTCAGAACAGTCAACAGCAAGAAGGGCAAGAGCAGGGGGAGACACAGCCTTGAGCAGACTCCTGAAACTCGGGGCACACAGAGGACACTGGTGAGCAGCCCGATTTACCCATGGTCCAGAGGGCTGTTGGACATTCAGCCCTGGGCACAGCGGTGTCCATAGTTTTCTTCCAGGACTTGTCCAGCAACCCCTGGCCAGGAAACCGCCAGCCTCGCCCCTCCCACCTCTTCACAGACCCCCCTGCTGATTGGCTCACCCTTACAAGAATGCGGATTAGTGGAGGCTCAGGAAGTGGGGTGGGGTTGGTAGAAGGATGGAAAAGAGAGTTTCATAAGTCAATGGCATGACATGTTTAGTTTTTGTGGTGTCAGGCTCTGATGCCACTATATGAAGAATCATATTGTTTTCTCTTCTGCATAAGTAAAAAGGGTAGAGGCTTTAAACCCAAATGCATCCAGGTCCAAATAAGGGGTTAGCCACTTTCTGGCTGTGACTTAGAACAGCACTTCACTTTTAGGATGTACATCTTCCTCCACAAAATGAGCATCATCATAACATAGGATTATTTTAAGGATTAAAGGGAAGAACAGACACTGTAGGCTGCAAATCCAGCTATAGCACATGTATTATTAGCCCACACAGTACATTTTTAAAATTTAAATTAGTTGTCAAGATTTAAATGTGGGGAATGTCACACAAAAATAAACCTCTAGCTTCTCTTGGAAAAAGTATAAGATCTGGGAACGTGGTCCTGTCACCCAATCGCCTGGAGAGCTTGTTAAAATGCAGGTTTCGGGAGGCTCACCCTCAGAGGTTTTGCAGTTTTTTTGTTTATTTTGTTTCTGTTTTTGTTTTTGATACTGGAGATTGAACCCAGGGGTGCTTTACCACTGAGCTAGAATCCCCAGTGGGTTTTTTTTTTTTTTTTTTTTTTTTTGAGGCAAGGTCTCCATAAGTTTTGGAGTTTCCCTAAACTGCTGAGGCTGGCCTCAAACTTTCAATCCTCCTGCCTCCGCCTCCAGAGTTGCTGGGAAGACAGGTATCCACCACCACGTCCTGCACTCCTGGAGCTATGATTCAGTAGATCTGGGGTAGAAATGTGTATTTATGAGTGGTTTCTAGCTGATACTACTGGTCAAGGAATCACACTTTGGTTTTTTGTTTTTGTTTTTGTTTTTAAAGAGAGAGGTACAGTGAAAGAGAGAGATAGAGAAAGGGAGAAACAACTTTATTTAGTTTTTCACATGGCATTAGTTGCTCTTAACACTTAGTTGTGTATGTGGTACCGGGGTTTGAACCCGGGTCCTCTTGCTTGCCAGGCAAGCGCCGAAACCGCTGAGCCACCACTCCAGCCCAAGGAATCACACTTTGAAAACTACGACCTAGAGCCAAGTGGAGCTGTCTTCATCATGAAAGAAGCATTCCTTCCCATTTTCCCATTTTCTCCATCATTTCTTATTGTCTCATGTGCCCTGCCCCAAACTACTTCCGTTCATGTTACCTCCTTTTCCATGGACAGCATTTAAATTTGTGACCTGTGGGTGGGCATGTAACAAGTGTTCGGTGAAATGGAGCTTGCATATGTGTAACAATCTTACAGATTAATTATTTTACAGGTGAGGAAGCTGAGATTCGGATATACAGTGATAAACTGGAGAGAATACAGCCAGTAAACCAGAAGGAAGACAAGAACACTTTGGCCACACGGTCCCAGTTACTTCAGTATTGCACACACGCAACGCACACACAAAACTACCCTCAGTTAAAATAAGTGATTCATCCAAAAAGTTGGATGTGACTTCATGAGTGTAAAACCGTATTTATCAAGGAAGAGGAAAGGACAGGGCTGGAGCGGTGGCTCAGTGGTTTTGGCACCTGTCTTGCATGTGCAGGGATGTGAGTTCAAACCCCAGCACCACGTACACCGTGAAGTGTCAGAACAATGAAAGCCAAATGAAAAAACTAAATAAAAATTGATTCATTTTCTCTCTCTCTCTCTCTCACTGTCCCTCTCTTTAAAAAAGAGAGAGAGGGAGGGAAAACAAAGAAGGAACTAGGCACAGTGGCACACACCTATAATCCCAGAGACTCAGGAGGCTGAGGCAGGAGGATCACAAGTTCAAAGCCAGCCTCAGCAACTTAGTGAGGCCCCAAGAAACTTAGTGAGACCCTGTCTCAAAACAAAATATAGAAAGTGCTGGGGGTGTGACTCAGTGTTTAAGTGCCTCTGGGTTCAGACCCTGGTACCAAAAAAGAAAAAATAAATAAATAAAAAGAAACAACAGAAAGGAAGGAAGGAAGGAAAGGTTTTTAAAGTGAGGTGATGTTAGTCACCTGTAGCCACGCCGACTCTGAAATGACTGTAAACAAGTTAATGGTGAAGGTTTGAGGAATTCCCAGGAAAAAACAAGGTGTCTTTAACTATACAATGTATGCAATGGAGCCCTGTCCTCTTGAACTTTGGATCCAAACTTCCTTACATCTTATGGAAATCCTTCTCTCTCTGCCTATCGGTTATTTCATTTTGTCTTCTAGCCTGTGTTTATCCTTTTTCTGATAAATCGTCTGATTTTGGTTTGGTGGGGGGACACTTCCTCTACCAAGATGGGTGGGCCATGGGGGACTGTCATTCCCAGAGAGAATAGCCAATCAGATACTGTCCTTGGAATTTTCATCTTGAACCGTGCCTGACTGAAGACCCCAGCTCATTCCAAGGTCCGCAGCGAGGACCTCCGCTCTGTGCGGGCCAGGCTTGTTTAGCGTTCCCTGCAGTTCTGTAGGCTAAACCAAACCCGCTGGTGCTACTGCTTTCAAGAAGTAGAATCCAGCCCCAGCTAACTTAAAGCAGCTGTTGGGGAGAATGGATGCCCACTACCTCTCCTCGCCAGTGTCACAAATGCCTCTCGATCAATCCAAACTTGGAAACTGCAAAAAATTAAAAAAAAAAAATTGTCCCTTGGGGTCTTAGTAATCGTAACCCAGGACACGCAGGATCAGAAAGCTCCAAGTCGGTGTTCCAAAGAAGTCAGGGCTTCCATGAGCAAGCAGTCCAAAGAGACAGAAATCCCTTTGTAGGAAATTCTGATGGAATTGAGAAAAATCAGGTACAGAATGACCTGATCAGGGGCTCTTGTAACCCATGGAAGATAAAGAAAAGAATGTTTATACTTAGTGAAAAATGTCCATAAAGCAAGAATCCAGTGACCTCTCGATAGGCATCTTGAGTCCCCTGTTTGCGACACCTGCAGTCAAAGGGCAAGGGTAACCGAGGGCACATTCCTAGCAGCAGTGTGAACACGCACACCCGAAGGCCTCCGCGTCTGTTTCCAAGAGCGCCTTCAATGTGGCTTTCATTGTGATTTTTCCTTTAATTTTCATAACCTTCTCTGCTCACAATAGCCAGAGTTGCTTTTGACTGCAGAGATCTGACTCCCTAGACCCAGATCACCATTAAGTGCATCCTTTCTAAACTCTTCATCATCTTCAAACTCACAGTAAGGCCTTCACTGAACAAATGCAGTAATGTTCCAAACCAAATCCTCTATTTTAAAAAAAAGTTATTTTTTATTTTTACACGGTTTTAGTGCAAAAATCCATGAGGAGGGGCTGGAGCAGTGGCCCAGCAGTATGACGCTTGCCTGGCATGTGAGAGGACATGGGTTCAAACCCCAGCACCACGCACACAACGAAGTGTTAGAGCAACAAAAGCCACAGGAAAAACTAAATAAAATTGATTCTTTCTCTCTCTCACTGTCCCTCTTAAAAATCAATTATCAATCAATCAATCTTGGAGTTGCCGACTTCTGCCATCGTAAGAGCAGAGATCAACCCTCTGAGCTCCCGGTAGTGGAGATCTCTATGCGATGCGGGCTTCGTGAGTGCTAAAAGGTGTTGGTCGTAATGTTATGCCTCTCTTCCGCTCAGATTTTGGCCTCCCCTTCCAGGACTTCAGTTGCTGTTGCGCTCTGTGGTACCCAGCCGCCCCTCACCTTCTCTGGGCCTGTTTCCACATAGGTAAAGTGGGAGAATGGCAGCCCCCTGCGGGCACCTTTGAAGAGTTGTTTGTGATCGCGAATATAAAGCATCAGCAATATGCCCAGCACATAGTAGGTGCTCAGTCCATGCCAACTTCCATGCCCAACCCCTCTCTGAGTCTATGACATTCGTGTCTCTTTCTTCTCCTTTTCCACTCCAGTGTGGCATCTGCTCCAACTCAGGACCTCCATCCGTAAGAGCAGCTATGGCTCCCACCTCATCTTTTAGGGCAAGAGGTTCATAATCACAGTACCACCGTTGACCTCTCCCCCTACCCTGTGTCACTAAGCCCACTGTTCCTCCGGCACATCCTCCACCTCCATCTTCTCCATTCCTCCTGCCTCTCTGCAGGACAGACCCTTGTTCCCTCGAGCCTGGATGAGCACGTGCATCCCTGTACCCTCCTTAACCCCACACTGTGTCCCCATGTCCTCACTCAGATGCCCAACATGCGTGCCAAACACAACATATCCGAAACCTCATCCTCGACTCCAACCAGCACCGCCACCTGCTGCTTGCTTCTCAGTAAATGACAACTATCCCCCAGCTGCTCAGGCCACAAGACTCACAGCCATCCTCAATGACGGCCCCTCTTAGCCCACAGCAGAGGATCTGCAGCCCTGCTGGCTCCATCCTCAGTTTATGAAAATGCCCACAATCCACTTCCCACCCGGTATTAACACCAAGTGTTGCTCCTCCCCTTCCCACCTTCTTCCTGTCTCCGGCCCCATTCCCACATCCGGAGGCTCCTTTCAGATGGAAGCCAGCGCTCCCGCCTCATTCCTGGTAAGAGCCAAAACAGCTCACAATGGCGCATCCAACTGCCTAGCCTCATCCGCTGCCATGTCCCCTTATGTCACTGTCCAGCCAAACTGGCCACCTTACTCTTCCCCAAATCCACCAAGCACACTCCTGCCTCAACTCTTTTATGCTTACTGGTTTCCCCCTGCCTGGACTGCTCTGCCACCTCCCCGCAAAAAAGCTGCCAAGGTTTATTCCTTCACATCCTTGTTCAAACATCAATGACAATTTTTTGACAAATTTTTAATTGTATAATTTATAATTACAGTCTCCTCCCAGGCATGGTGGCACATGTGTGTAATCCCAGTGGCTCAGGAGGCTGAGGCAGGAGGATTGAAAGTTCAAGGCCAGCCTCAGCAACTTAGTGAGGCCCTAAGCAATTTAGTGAGACCCTGTGTCAAAATTAAAAATAAATAAATAAATAAAAAGGACCAAGGATGTGACTCAGTGGTTAATCACCCCTGGGTTCAATCCCCAGTAACCCCCCCAAAAAAATGAGTCTCCCCCATGTTGCAGCCTGTATTTCCTCTCTGTGCTCAGTTTTCTCCTCTGCTGGAACATGCACAATGTTTCTTAGCTGCTTCTTTGGCTGCATCCCGCCGTGGACTCAAAGCTCCGGGCATGCAGAGGGCCGGTTTCATTTTGTTCATGGCTTGATCGCAGGTCTTAGGAAGGAGCCTGGAGGACTCAGTACCTGGAAAGACTAAGCGTCCTGCCCTCAGGGTTGATTCTCCACCCGGCAGCTGCAGGCGAATGTCAGGTTATGTCACCTCTCTGGTCAAATCCCCCAGTGGCTGCTCATCACATGTAGAATAAAACCCCAAGTCCCAACCTCAGCCCCAGCCCCCACCCAACCTGGCTTCCATCTCCCCCCTGGCTGTTTCCTGGTCCTCTGCCCTTCACTCACTCTCCAGCCCCGTGGTCTCCACACTCGCCCTGGACATCGCAAGCACTGTCCACCACAGGGCCTCTGCACCCAGCCTCTCTCTGCCCGGAATCCTTCTCGGCCAGAGACAACTAGCCTCGCCTCTTCCCTGCCTTCCAGCCTCTGCTGCAACTGCATTTCCTCACGAGGACTTCGCTGACGACTCTGCTTTATTTCCCTCCAGAGAGCTACTGCCAGCTGCCACATATTTGTGGATTTATTGGTGAGTTGTTCTCACCCTTCTAGAATCTTCCCTCTATGTCAACAGCAGTGTTCTTTAGTTCCTTGCTACATCCTTAGCCTGTGTCTAGCACATCCTGCTAGTGAGCACTCAATAAATATTTGTTGGATGAATGAATGGGATAAACTCATGCTAAAAAGAACTCATTTTACCAAGTTCCTCCTCTGACGCGTCACTATATGCAGATTATCTCTCTTAAATTTAAGAACAAGTATTCCAGGTAGCTATTTTTACCTGTTTCATGAAGGTGAGGCAGCCAGCCTCAGAGAAACTGAGAGGTTACAGCCATTTCCCGGGACGCAGAACTAGTTCTGTATCTATAAGGCTTTTTAAAGACACAAAATAATCTCCCAGAACCCTGTTCTCCCCGTGTGAGCTCCTCGATGAACTTAACAGGTTCTCCATAGCCTTCAGTACAGGGCAAACGCTGGGCTCCTTAGCCATTTTTGTTTTTTTCTTCTCTTACCTGAGATTGAACCTATGAACACTTGACCACTGAGCCACATCCCCAGCCCTTTTTGTTTTATTTATTTATTTTTTTTATTTTGAGTCAGGGTCTCACTAAGTTGCTCAGGGTCTTGCTAAGTTTCTGAGACTGGCCTCAAACTTGCGATCCTCCTGCCTCAGCCTCCCAAGCCGCTGGGATTACAGGCATGTGCCACTGTACCCAGACAGCCTAACTTTTTGACTGAGTCCAGTTTTTACTCGCAGCCACATCCCTTGCTGTGTGCTGCCGGGACTTCCCTGGGGGCACTTTGTCCTATCAAGTGTCCCTTAGTCAAGATGATCCCAGAGTCTTCTTCCCCAACATCCTCTAGCAGCCAATATATAAAAACTTACAGTCAAATTGCCCCAGAACGTGCAGGAAAAGTCCACTGTACAGCAGAATCTGCAATATGTAGCAGTTAAGTTCTGTTTTTGAATGATCTAACCCTAAAGGTTAGAACAAAAGAAGGTAAGACAGTTTCAACCTGTGTACTGGGAATATTTATTTATTTATTTATGTTATTAATTTTTTTTTGCACAAGATCTTCCCTCTACCATTTAATTTACTCATTAAACAAATATTTATTGTGCCCTCAACACGTCTGATGCTGTAGAGGGTGTTGAAACTGCAACGTGGCAGGTCGCATTTTCTGAAGACCGTTGGTAACCTAATCTGTCCTCCTGTACCTCTTCTTCAACATTTCCTAGCCCGCCCTTCAGGAGGGGCAGCACATTTCCCCACTCACTTGAGTCCAGGCACGTCTTCCGAGCGCCTAGCTCAGCTGAATGCAGCAGGAGTAGCATTGTGCCAGGCCTGGGAGGGGGGCGGGTAGCCTTCACTAGCCTGGTAGCCTCTGCTTCCTGCCTCTTGGATCACCAGCTTTGGGGGCATTGTCTTGTGAGATGCTCCCGGCTGGCTGCACCAACCGAGCTTCCCGCCAACAGTCAATGCTAGTCTTGCCAGGGACAATCAAGCCTTCAGATGGCAGTCGTCCCAGCCACCTTGACTGTAGCCTCACGAGAGAACATAAGCAGGAACTTCCCCAACGGTCCACATGAACCGTGGGACCAGGAGAGATAATAAATTGTCACTTTTCTGCCCACCTTCCTTCCCGCTTCAACTCTAACTGCGCTGAGCTCTGTGCTCTGAGTTCTTGCCAAGCTGGTGCCGCCGGGGTCTCCCTCCAGCCATCGTGATTGTCTATCTGGACCTCATCAACATGATATGTTCTCTGACATTTACAAGATCCAGAAGACCGCTGAAGGGCTGAGCCTGGAGATGGAGGGAAGATGGTCAGTAGGACAGAGGGTGACACCGATGACTCAGTGCTGGAGGTGCCTCTCTGAGAATCCTGAAAGCAAAGGTACCGGAGCGCAGCGATCACTGGTGTTGATACTGTCTCGAACCACCTCTTGTAGGAAACCAGCTCCTCAAAAGAAGCCCTTGAAGAGAATGTCTGCAATGAGTGCGGTGGCGCACGCCTATAATCCCAGGGGCTCGGGAGGCTGAGGCAGGAGGATCTCAAGTTCAAAGCCAGCCTCAGCAACTCAGCAAGGCCTTAAGCAACTTAGCAAGACCTTGTCTCAAAATAAAAAAAATAAGAAGGGGGCTGGAGCGGTGGCTCAGCTGTTACAGTGCTTGCCTGGCATGTGTGAGTATGTGAGTTCAAACCCCAGCACCATGTACACAACGAAGTGTCCAAGGAATGAAAGTCACATGAAAAACTAAATTTAAAAATTGCTTCTCTCTCTCTCTCTCTTTCTCTCTCTTTCTCTTTTGCTGTCCCCTCTTTCTTTAAAAAATAAAAATAAATAAATAAATAATAAAGAGGGCTGGGGAGGCTGTTCAGTGGTTAAGCACCCCTGGGTTCAATCTCTAGTACCAAATTAAAAAAAAAAATACATGAAATCTACCAAAGCAGAACTTCAAGAACAGAGGCCAGAAAGAGTGATACCCTCTCCTGACAGTAGCTGCACAGCAAACCAAATATGTCATTGCTAATTTCAAAACCTACCAGGTCTTTGTTGTTGAGAACATGAGTCCAAATCGCACGGCTGCTAGTCTGAGGACAGTGTGATTCTACGTATGACTTCCTTTAAGGGTGGTTTAGAAATGGAAGAACATCACCCGATTTGGCTGACACTCTGGACCTATCACCTGTCAACACCTGGCGGCTGCTTGTCTTCCATGCCATACGGGACTTACGGCAAATGGCACCAATGTCAGCCTGAGCTCTTCATTTCGTTTTTTAGAAAATAAATTTTATTTAGTTTTTCATGTGGCCTTCACTGCTCCGACGCTTCATTGCGTATGAGATGCTGGGGTTTGAACCCACACCCTTGTGCATGCCAGGCAAGCACTGTAACCGCTGAACCACAGCTCAGCCCATCTTCCTTTCTTTTGATCATGATTTCTTTGAGGAGGAGGTGTTGGTTTAAAAGGGAAATAATGTGCCATATAGGTTGTCTAAAAATCAAATGCATTTAAACTCCTCTGAGAGAATGCCTCTTAGTTTAGTAAACGTTTAAACTAAACGCACCCTGCGCTGCTCTGGAGAAGCCATGCCCGTGTAGAGGGCCACTACCAGGAAGCATCAGCTGGCCTGAAGTAACTTCTGCTGTGGAAACTGCTTCCGGGACTGGAATATAATAAGCAAGGGTCAAAACTTTAATTCTGAGCTTTAACAAGCAGAAAGACCACACTCCTAGCAGGGCTTCAGCATTTGAAGCAGAGGCTGATGCATTTCATCACACACAACAGCAGCTGCTAACTCTGGAAGAGACGACCTGGAGAACAGAAAGGGACTAATTCAGTTGGAAATAACACTAAGAAATTGTCGTTTTAAGCCACTAAGGTTTGGATGGGTCCTTACACAGTAATAGATAACCAGGACAGAGATAAATCATGAATAAGATCTCTACTCTCAGGGACTAAACTCTGCAGAGAAGAAAATAAGCAAACAAATTAGTAAATGGAAAATATCAGCTCTGTGGCATACACCTGTGATCCCGGCTACTTGGGAAACTGAGGCAGGAAGATCACCAGTTCGAGGGCATCCTGGACAACTTAGCAAGACTGTCTCAAAAAAAATTTTTTTTGAAAGGGCTGGGAATGTAGCTCAGTACCACAAAAAAAAAATCATTGCAAATATGGATACATACTATAAAGAAATTGAAGCAAGGTCACATCATTGTGAATCGGGGGTGAGGGGACAGGAAGGGGCTCTAGGGGGAGGTGGAGTTTAAAGACATTTTATTTTTAGACAACCTACATGGCACATTATCTCCCTTTTAAACCAACACCTCCACTATACACAGCCATAGGGGGGTGAGGGTTACCGGAAAAGGTTAAGAGGAGTCCAAAGGCCCCAAGGCAGGAAGAAGCCTGATGAATTCCAAGAATAGCAAGGAAACCAGTGTAGCTGGGACGGAGTGAAAGGAGATGAAATCAAACAGCCG
Organism: Aplodontia rufa; assembly: GCA_004027875.1. Classification (NCBI taxonomy): domain Eukaryota; kingdom Metazoa; phylum Chordata; class Mammalia; order Rodentia; family Aplodontiidae; genus Aplodontia; species Aplodontia rufa. The sequence goes on along the minus strand of PVKS010022365.1, from coordinate 5,939 downwards.
AGCAGGGACAAGACCCTGCAGGGCCCCTGTGGCAAGCAGTGCATATGTGTTCTAGGCACAGCCTGAAGCCTTGGGCTGCTCTCCCCTTGGAGGCTGCGGTGCAAAATCCTATGATTTATGATGCTTGAAAATCCTGCCGCTGAAGAACAGATTGGCTTCAGATGTCTCCGTGAAGGATTGATGGTGATGGCAAAGGATAATGAGTCACCTGCTACGGGTCAGCTGGAAGACAGGTCTGATTTAGCAGACTTGCCACCCGAGATGGAGTCCCAGGGAGCTGTGTGGTTGCTGATTCATCTGTGAGCAGGATGCCAATCCCATGACTGTGACTCTGGTCGTTCCGAGGATTGAGGAAGGACGGGGATCCACAGTTACCACGAAAGCCATTTCCATCCCGAAGGGCAGCATGTTGGGAGGCCAGGAGATTTTCTTGCCCCGTAGCCAAGAGGGATGTGGATGTGGCAGTTTTTAAATACGAACTCAAATGTGTTCACACTCCTCCAGCTAAAAGGTGGAACCTCTGTCCCCTGCCCCTGAATCCAGACAGGCTTGTGAGTGCTTCCGCTGATGGAGCAGAACAGAAGAGATGGGCTCTGACTTCCGAGTCTTGCTCAGAACAGCTGCTGCACTTTTAACCTTTTTTTTTTTTTAAGAAAGAGACAGGGCTGGAGCGGTGGCTCAGCAGTTACAGCGCTTGCCTCGCATGCGCGAGTACGTGAGTTCAAACCCCAGCACCACGCACACAATGAAGTCTTGGAGCAACGAAAGCCACGTGAAAAACTAAATAAAAAAGTGTTTAAAAAAAACAGAGGGAGAGAAAGAGAGAATCAGTTTTATTTAGTTTTCATCTGGCCTTTGTTTCTAGGACACTTAGCTGTGTACATGGTGCTGGGGTTTGAACCTGGGTCCTTTGCACACACTAGGCAAGTGCTCCAACCACTCTTCCCCTCCAGCCCTTTGACCCTTTTTCTAAAAATGTACGTAGCTGTTTATATCCCTCTTATTTTCATACTATGCAAATGCAGTCTTGCATTTTTTCAAAAAATTAAATTAAAAAAAAAGAAAACATATCAAATACAATCAGGTGACCTTGGACATTTTTTTGCTGGGCCACAGACATGGATTGCTCTAGAACTCCTGGGGTGCCAGAGATGTCCCTTTTTTTGGCAGGGGGACAAGATTTTTTTTTTTTTTTTTTTGGTACCAGGGATTAAACCCAGAGGTACTTAACCACTAAGTCACATCCCCAGCCCCTTTTTATTTATTTATTTTTTTTTTTTGAGCCAGGTTCTCGCTAAGTTGCTTAGAGCCTCACTAAGTTGCTGAGGCTGGCCTTGAACTTGCAATCCTCCTGCCTCAGCCTCCTAAGCTGCTGGGATTACAGGCATGCACTACCTTACCCGAATCAATTTTTCTACATTTCTAAATCAAGTCACCTTACCCGAATCAATTTTTCTACATTTCTAAATCAAGTCACACCCACATTAGTATAGACAATGAAGTCAGCAAAGATCCACTTCTGGAGAGTTCTCCTCTCTGTGGACCTTACAATCATGGCAGGATTTGGGCCAAACTAACTAGAAAGGATTCAGACTTCAGCCCATGTAGCCAGTAGTCTTTCAACTTTTTCTTGAGGCCGTAGGACACAGAACCAAGAACCGACTCCATAGCTCACTGCCTAAACTCAGAGCTGTGTGACCTTGGGCAATTTGCTAAACTTCGACGAGCTTCAGCTTCTTCATTGGAGAATCTGGGGGCAGGACCATAGGGTCTGTATCTGCAGCCAGCTTCTCTGCTAACTCTTACACACACTGGGGCCAGAAAAATCTCTGCATTTGGAGAAAGTCCTCAAGAAACGGAAAGGAAGATGTCTCTCTTGCCTTTCCAATGAGCCTGAGCATATCAAATGAGAGGAGGAAAAGCTCATTTGGACTCAGAGTTTCCGAGGTCTCGGTCCATGGCAAGCTGGCTCCTGTGCGGGGCCTTTGGTGAAGCAGAACATCGTGGCAGAAGGGCGTGGAGGAGGAAGGCAGCTCAAATCACAGCAGCCAGGAAGCTGAGCGAGAGAGGGAGGAAGGGGCCAGGGGGAATCTAAACCCGTCCAGGCTGGCGAGCTGCTTCCTCCAGCAAGGTGCCACCTTCCGGTGCCCTTCCAGGTTTCAACAGCTCAATCCCCTGATGAGGGCGGAGAGCTCATGATCCTACCACCTCCCCAAAGTCCCACCTCTGAACATGGCTGTGCTGGGGGCCAAGCCTCCAATGCACAAGCCCTTGGGAGACGTTCTGGATCCAAATCCTAACACTGCCACCAGCTCTTGCGCTATCATTCACCTGCTTGCTCAGGCAGTCTTGGGCCTGTGCCCACTCCCCACCAGTTCACAATGCCCAAAAAACATTTTTCTTTGCCATGTAAAGTCAGGTGTAGTGGTTTCCCTGCCCGATCTCCCCGAAGAGAGCAGCTGTAACAGACAATCCCAGACATCCGCCCAATGACCCTTCCTCTTCCTCACTGCTATAGCTTGAATGCATCCCCCAAAACTTCTTGTGTTGGAAACTTAATTCCTGATGCATTGGTATAGAGAGGAGACAGAGCCTTTTAAGAGCTGGAGCCTTAAAGAGGCTGTCTGGTCCTTAGGACCAGTGAGCTACCCGGAGGGCAGGTTCTTGTGAAACGAGGCCGGGCACCCACTTGCCTTCCATTCTGCTGTTTTGAATTAAAGCAGTATGTGGCCCTCACCAGATGCAACTGCCTGGATCTTGGGCTTTCCAGCTTCCAGAACTGTGAATCAAAGCAAACCTCTTTTCTTTATAAATTATCCAGTCTCTGATGTTCTGTTTTAGCAACAGAAAATGGAGAAGACCTTTACCAAAAAAGAAGGCACGGGGAGCCGGGCATGGTGGCTCAGAGGCTGAGGCAGGAGACTCCTAAGTTCAAGGCTAGCCTCAGTAACTTAGTGAGACCCTGTCTGTCTCACAGAGGCCACTGCTCTATCCTCTCACAGCTGCATTTTCCAGGGCTGCCCAGCTCCTGGCTTCCTTTCCTGGTAGCATCCTCGAGCCTTTCTGGTGAACTGAAGAACAGGTGTCCTTGGGCCCAGCCTTCTCATCACTTCTCCACCAGCACGTGAGCCTGGCCTCTGGCCTCTTGCCTGAAGGCTTACCCAACAGCGTCACTCCTCACCCCAGCAGTGATACAGGCCTGTTCTCTCCACTGGCCCACGGTCTCCCCCAAACAGGGACCAGAGTGAATTGAATCAGGAACTGAGTCCAACTCAAGCCAGATTCTAGCCCCCAGACTCTCAGATCAGACTCCCTCAAGTCCTGAGCTTCATCTGACTTAGCACCAGCCTGCAGGTATGGAATCAGCAATCCAGAGTACCTGCTGGCCCCGCAGGCTGCCAAATGCAGGCACCACCCTCTAGGAGGTTTTCATCTGGTGAAGAGATGTGTAAACACAAGGTCAATGAAGCTCTTGCACTTATGGGAAAAAGTGCAAAGTGCACCCTCGGGACACTCACCTAGGGACACAGGCAGCACTTTCCAGAGGAGCTGAGTCCCCAAGAGCAAGGACCTTGAGAGATGGGAGAAGACTGAAACAAAGTCTCAGGGGAGGGTGGGGACTCTGGTGGAAATAGCTTTGTGTGATGGGCGGAAGTGCCAGGGGAGTAGAGATGAACCAGAGGGGTAGGGATGGGGATGGTGGCAGATGATGTGGAACTTGCTTCGTGGGACTCCTCTGGCTGGTAGTGTAGACAGAGTTGGCAGGAACCACAGGGAGACTGGCGAGGAGGCTGAACTGGAGAGAGGCTGAATTCTCCTGGACTGTTTCTGTTCCTTTTTGTCCTCCTTTCTGTTGGTTCTCAAAACCACTCCTGCAGCGCCTGACATCGAATCTCAAGTAACGAGGGACTTGCTGTTGAGGAGGAGAGAGACACCCCGGTCTGAGCAGAGTCCCCAGCGTCAGGGTTGGATCTAGAATGTCGGTAGACTAGTCCATCTGATGCACTAATAATCGGAATGGACCCCTGGGCGGTGACTGCTGGCAAGCAGGGCATGGTGGGCATGGTGGGAGGATGAAGGTTGTGGGGGGAAGGCCTAGGCTGCTCCACCTTGTCCCTGGCCTCTCTGTGTCTCCCTCCCCTTCCCAGCTGTCACGAGCCAAGTGGCTTTTCTCCACCCCGAGGTATCTCAAATCTCTGGAACTGTGAACCAAACAAATCTTTCCTCCTCCCAGTTGTTCACATGAGGCATTTAGGTCATAGCAACCAAAAAGCCAACGTACTGGGCTGGAGCGGTGGCTCAGCGGGTACAGTGCTTGCCTGGCATGCCCAAGTACGCAAGTTCAAACCCCAGCACCACGCACACAACGAAGTGTTGGAGCAACAAAGGCCACATGAAAAACTAAATAAAATTGATTCTCTCTTTCTCTCTCACTGTCCCTCTCTCTAAAAAAAAAAAAAGCTAATGCACCTTGTGTATTCTGAGGGCTGGGGTCCAATTAAAGGAAGGAGATCCGCTTTACTCAAGTGATTCGGGAAGGGTGGGTGAGGGTGGTGGAATCTATCCCCCAAACATGGGTTGTGTGGCCCTCCAGAGGGCCAGGCACCGGAGACACAGCAATGATTAAGAGAACCCTGCCCTTGAGGCCCGATGGCTCAGTGGGCCAGGCATGAGGAAGTCGGCAGCTGCGGTGGTGTCAGATGATTTTATTAGGTGCTCCAGGAACCCAGCAGCGGGTGGGGGCTTGATTCCCGCTGCCTAGATAACAGCAGGCCGAGGCAGGGACCCAGGCCTCCACAGAAGCATGTGGCACAGTTTGGGGGCAGGCGTTCTCTACCCAGCCTGGAAAAGCAGGGGAAGACTGTTCTGGTGCTCACCCAACCAGAGAAGGAACCAGCCCCGAGCCATGTTCACTTTGGTTTTATGAAACGGTAGACAGCAAAGCAGCATGTGTAAGAGATGTCGAAAACATGAAGACAACAACACTCGAGCACTTGTGAAATCCACGTGGGTGGTGGCAGGAGCGCTGGCCCTAAGGACGGTAAGGGTCCATGACGCCTTCCAGGGCTCTGGGCCACTTCCCTTCCCTTCCCCTCAGACAGAGCCAGCAACTGGATGTCCATGCTCATTTGTCCCCTGCTTTGATTAATAGTTTAACCACATGTGTATTTGTCCCTGAACAGCACTGAACACATTGGTGCTCTCATTCGATCCTTTGAGACACCTCTGAAATCTCAAGTGTTTGTGGGTGCCGTTCCGCTTGTCTCTACTGCTGACTTTGGTTCATTGTGCCTTGCTTCCCTTTGATTTTCTAGATTTTGACTGTGAACTCAGGGTCCTTAAAAGTTTATCTGTGGGGGTGGCTGGGTGGTGGCTCAGTGGTAGAGCACTTGCCTGGCATGCATGAGGACCCGGGTTCCATCCCCAGCACCACATACACAACTAAGCGGAGGAAAAGCAAAAACCAGAGGGAAAAAAGTTAACTCTCCCTTTCCCTCTCTCTCACATTCTCTCTCCTTTAAAAAAATAAAAATAATTAAAAATTTATCTGTGGGGCTGGGTGCTCGTGGGTCACACCCACAATCCCCGTAACGCGGGAGGCTGAGGTAAGAGGATGGCAAGTTCAAGGCTAGCCTCTGCAACTTAGTGAAACCCTGTCTCAAAGCAGAAAATAAGGTGCTAGAGCAGTGGCTCTGCGGTTTCAGCGCTTGCCTGGCCTGCACAAGGACCCAGGATCAAACCCCAGCACCACGTACACAATGAAGTGTCTGAGCAAGGAAAGCCATATGAAAAACTAATAAAATTCGTTCTCTCTTTGTCTTTCACTGTCCCTCTTTCTTAAAAAAAAGAAACAGAAAATAAAAAGGGCTAGGTATGTGACTTCAATGATAAAGAATCCAGGTTTGATTCTTAGTAACAAAGAAAAAGAGGAAGAAGGG